>QANY01013851.1:0-119024 GCA_003255025.1 Datisca glomerata
CACTAGTCTTTTCTCCGTGGGGTACACTTATAGGAAACTGGCTCCAGCTGGTGAAAAAAGTAAGATGGGCTCCTCTTATTTGGTTTAAGAAGCATATTCCCAAATATAGCTTTATTACTTGTCTTGATGTTCTTAATAGGCTTGCAACTGCGGATAGATTGACTGCTTGGACCTCCTCTCCTGGGTCTTCCAATGTTAGTGGTTGTATTTTGCTTGCATCCTTCAAAATCATCTGAACACCTGTTTGTTTCTTGCCCTTATTCTAGCTTTATTTGGCAGAATTTGGTTGGTTTATGTGGCTTGGTGTCTTCTCCTAGGAAGTGGAATCAACTTATCTCCTGGCTCCTTGTGAAAGTTAAGAAATGCTACTTCTTGGGCCTTATGTTGAAGTTTATGTTCAGCTTATTTGTCTACCATATCTGGAGGGAGAGAAATAATCGAATATTTGAGGGCAAAATGAGGGACAATAAAGTGGTCTTTTCTTGCATTACAAATGCCTTTAGAGGTAGATTTTTGAGTCTTAAAGGCTTTTCTATGACTGAGGATAACAAAATCATTCAGCTTGCCTGGGGATTGAATGCTTCTATTTTTGACAATTAAGCTTGGTTCTTCTATTTTTTTAGGCTGTTATCTCTTGTAATCTTATGTTAGTGTTTGAGTGCCTCCATCTTGTCTGTTGGTTGGTTCTTTTTTTGTGTCTTTTTCCTGTAACCTTTGTATTTTTGTATGTTTCAAAAGTCACTTCAAGTTCATGTCATGCGCAAGCAAGTCATGAGGTCAAAAACTGCATGCTGCTAGAGAGAGAAGCTCTTCCTTCTCTCTAGAAACCAGGTGAGGGTTTTCTGTTGCTCCTCCTCTGGGAGGAGCTGAGCGTGGTTTCTAAAATGGTGAATGATGCTTACATTGAAACCAAGACTCAGCAAGGTTCAAAGATCAATAAGAAAAGTTCAGGTAAGATAAGCTTTAAGTCTCATGAAGCTGTTTTAAAGTTTAAAGGAGATGGGAGTTCGATGCTGGAAAACCCAGAAGTTAGAGTTGCTTCTAGCTCTTCCTTGGAGGAATCTCCAAGTTTGGACAAGATTTTAGTTATGGAGAACAAAGAAGTTGGTGAAAAGAACGTGTGTTCGTGCACTAAATGTGGCAGAAGCACTTGATGCTCGTATTAATGGAGATGACGAGTAGCATGCTACTTGTTTTGGCACCTTTAGCTACAACCTTAACGCACCAAAGAAGAACGTATAAGACTGAGAAGAACGTATGGGGAAAAATGACTACATAACAAAAGTCTGATACTCAAATACTTTTTTTCCTATGTTGAAGTAAAGAAAAAAAAACTTACTTAAGGGAGGAAAGGTCCAAATGGCCATTAATGGCAATGATGAGGATGCTTCTAGCTCTAATGAGGAGCAAGTCAAAGGTTTGGATGAGCTTTCAATGTCTTGTGGGAACATTTCTTTGGTCCCTTCTTCTCAGGTACACAATGACTTGTTATTACTGGATTCTAGTGCTTTAAGGGTCCCTTCATCCTTTGGTGGAGCCCCATGTTCTGTAAATGAAGCTTTTACAGGTGCTTCTAAGGACAAAGAGCATGTTCAAAAGCAAACAAGCTTTCCCTTGTCTGAAAAACTCAGGCAAATCGCCAAGGGTTCTCTGGCCAAAAGAGGAGCACGAAGGAGAGAGATGAACAAGGGTGAAATCTTTTGTCCATTGAAGGGTGAAATCTTTTGTCCATTGGTCAATGAGGCTGTACTTGAGAGCCAATCAACTCCTGCCCCCTCACCAATTCTAGTTAACCCTAGTTGTGCATGGAGTACCGATAATAACACGCATTCTAATCAAAAAGTGAAAGGACAAAAGCAAAAGGAGAAAGGACACCTACTCTTGGATACATTGGGCAACAAAAAAGCTAAAACTTTGCTTGCAAGGACATACAGCCTGCCCCAAAACCTGGAGCAAGGACAATCAGTCTTAATTGTTGTTGTACCTGAAGATAATGGTGATTTGACATTGCCTTTTCTAAAGACATCCTTGGAGCATGTTATAGGTACACTTGTACTACCACCTAAGCATGGATATGACTCCTCCACGTCAGCTTCATCAAGGACAAATAACTTGCCTCAAAACCCGGAACAAGGACAGTCTCAAGTACAGTTGTACCTGAACATAAAGGGGATTTGACCTTGCCTTTGCTCACGACATCCTTGGAGCATGTTTCAGGTATCTTTGTACTACCACCTAAGCATGGAAAGGACACTCTCCACGTCAGCTTCATCTTCTCCAACAGCTCAAAAACCTCATTCTTCCATTTTTTCAGAATACAATCAAGTAGTTGAAGATCTTGAGTTATATGATTTTACTTAGGGGTTTAGATAAAATTATGAGTATTATCCTTCCCCCAAACCTTTGAAACCTTTAAAGAATAAGGATGAGGCAGCTAAGGGTATTTCTGAAACCCTTAAGAGAAACACTATCTACCATAAACTTTGTGAAGCTTCACCTAAAACTAAACAAAAGAATGGATCTTGGGCTGATAAAGTTAAGAGAAACCAACCTAGTAGGTTTGAGCTTGAGTTTTAGGAGTCTACAATTTATGAAGAACATAGGGTCATTATTGTTAAGCTCCCTGTCTTTGTTACCAAAGACAGCTTTGCCAAATGGGAGACTTGTTTGGTTGGCTATTTTGTGGGTAAAACAGCTCCATTACACTTTCTTAAGAGGATTGCGTTGCTGCTTTGGAAAGGGAGAGGTCTCCTTGATGTTCAAGCTTCCAAAGGACTCTTCTATTTCAAATTTGATGACTTAGAACACCGAGATTTTTTCTTTAAAGATGGACGTTGGCATTTTTTAGGGAAACCTCTTATTCTTCAACCATGGCAGCCTAATGTCAAATTTACAAAGGAAAAGTTAGCTAAGATCCCCATTTAGGTGAAACTTTGGAATCTGAAGCTTTAAGCTACATTGCTAGTGCAGTGGGTAAACCCCTATACTCAGATCACTTGACCGCAAAAGGAGTGAAAAGAGACTTCGCTAGAATCGGGTATTGAAGGATGGGATCCAATTGATGTTTTTGTAGAGTATGAGGGCCTACCAAAGAAGTGTGACAAGTGTGATATCTTTGGTCTTGATTGTGATTTCATCCAGCAAGCTTAACACATTCTTCTAATCCCCAAGCTACAGTCCCATCTTTGCCTCAATCTAACCCTAGCTCCATCTCAAACTCCCCAAATCACTCCTCTCCCTCATCCGCCACACATTCCACCCCTAAACAATCCTCCATTTCTCCCTCACTTCTCCCAAACACACCTCCCTCAGCCCATTTGGATGATGACAGTGGCTGGATTGAGATTAAATCCAGGAGATCAAGGAAGAAAATCAACTCAGAAGTGGGACTTGAATTGGCTTTAGTGCTAGACCAAGACATAGTTGAAGCTTCCCAACTAAGAGTGGAACCTATTGAGCACTCTATTGAGGAAGAAAAGGATAATCTGTGAGCAAGAACCAAGAGCTTTCCACCCCTTCTCCTTCTCTAAACACTCCCAGCTCAAGCAAAAGGAGAAAGAAGAAGGAGAAGGTCAATGGAACACCACACCCTGCAAATGGTAGAGATAAAGGAGTTGCAGCTAGTGGGGAAACCCACAACCCACACATTCATGTTTAATCTTGCTACTTGAAAAATTAGGGGGCTCAATGACTCCTTAAAACAAGCTACTGTGAGGAAGCTTTGTAAGAATTTCAATCTTTCTCTTTGTTCTTTACTTGAAACTAAAGTGAAAAACTTTAAATTCAGTGATCTTGCTAAGGCCATTTTTCCTAATTGGGAGGTGGTAGCAAACTACAATTTTGCTGCAGGGGGTAGAATTTGGGTTGCTTGGGGCCCAAAAGTACTTGATGTAATAGTTTTAGATACTACTGACCAAGTTATATTTTGTAAGTTTACTATTAAGCATTCTTTCATTCGTATATGCTTTAAATTCTAAAGTGATCAAGAAGAAGCTTTAGGAATCCTTGTGCTCCCACCACTCACTTCTCATGCCCCATGGCTTATCACCGGAAAATTCCAATGTTATTGCCTCCCCTAGTGAGAAATCAGGAGGAGCTAAGGGATGGGATGAAGGCATATTTGACTTCAACAAATGCACTTTCACTATTGAGGTTGAGGACCTTGCATACTCAGGTTGTCAATTCACATGGTCAAACAAGCATCATGATGGAACCTGTCTTATGTGTAAGCTGGATAGAGCCATGGCAAATATTCACTGGATGGACTCGTTCCCTAACACAAGTGTCTCTTTGCTCCTCCTGGGATCTTTGCTCATAGTACAATTGCCTTACAAATGGAGAAGGACTCCTATAAACCAAGAGTAAGCATCAAGTTTTTTGAGTTTTGGTTTGAAGAGAAGGGTTTTGGCATCTTCTGGACAGAGTTTGGGGGTTGAGATTTTTGGGACAGCAATGTTTAGACTCTGTAAGAAGCTTAAGGCTCTCAAAGCTTAACTGAGGAGGTTCAACAAAAGATTTTGCGGTGATCTTCCTTCTAGAGTTAGATTGGCTGAAGCACACATGGAGTCAATTCAAAACTTGTTGGGAAATGACCCTTTAAATGCATTGTTACAGGCTTAGGAGAGAGATGCATGCTCCAAATTCTTTGAGCTTAGACATACTGAAGTGAGCTTCTACAGGCAGAAGTCAAGAGTACAGTGGCTTCAATTGGGTGATCAAAACACTTCTTTATTTTTTCAAAGCATGAAAAAGAATTTATTCAAAACAAGGATTACACACTTGGACAACCAAGGCTCTCTACTTACAAAAACCTCTTGGGTACACCAAATGAAGAAATGGGAATCAATTGGAGTATACTTGATTGTGCTTTGACAGGGATCTTGAGCTTTGCAGCCAGACACTCAGGGTTCCAGTTCCATTGGAGGTGCAAAGAGCTTAACTTAATCAATCTGTGCTTTGTTGATGACCTACTCTTGTTCTGTAAAGGAGAGAGAAATAGCGTGCATGTGCTTAAGGAATCTTTGGCCATTTTCCAAGAGCTATCAAGGCTTCAACCAAATATTTCAAAGAGCCAACTGTTCTTATCAGGGGTGAGCCCAGAGATGTCTTCTATCATTCATGCTGAACTGGGTTTTACTGAAGGGTCTCTTCCATTTAGATATCTTGGTGTCCTACTCATTACAACCAAACTTACCAAATCAGATTGTCAAGGTTTGGTTGACTGACTCACTATGAGATTCTGGTCTTGGGAATCAAAGTATTTGTCTTATGTAGAAAGACTCCAACTTATCAAGACTGTTCTTATGGATATGGTCAACTTTTGGAGTGGTCACTTCATTATCCCAATGCTTGGTAAGAAATTTTCTTTGGAATGGTCAAGATACTAAAGCTTCTAGGGTCAAGGTAGCTTGGGCAGACCTATGTTTTGGCATCCTCTAGGTGTCTCATTGGGTCTTTTTTACTCCATATAGCATAGAAGCACCTAAACTGACCCCAACAGTCCAAATTCTTACCCAAATACGTCTATTGGATGTGAAAAGTCAATTCGAGTACATGCCATGCAAAAAAGATCCAAGTTTAATTAAGTTCATCTAGGTTGGGCCTAAACACGTCCCATTGGGTCTTTTTGACTTCGTACAGCCCTTGAAGTTCCTAAATGACCACAACACTCCAAACTTGTATTAGATGTGAAAAGTCAGTTCGAGTACAAGCCATACACAAAATATCTAAGTTTAGCCTAGTTCATCTAGTTTAGGCCTAAATACATCCCATTGGCTCTTTTTTACAGTCAAAATTCTCACCTCAAACGTGTATTGAGTGTGAAAAGCAGTTCGAGTACATGACATGCCCAAAAGTTTTTTTTGGGTAAGCAAAAAAATGTATTAACCCAAAAAATACAAACAAATATACAAGGGGCATACCCCAGGAAATACAAAGCTACAAAGCCAAAAAAGAGATAAGTCTGGCTAGCTAAAGCCAAAACAAATCTAAACCCAAAAAAATAAGCTAATTAAATCTCAACGCATTACAAAAACAAACCAAACTCCTCAATACAAAGAAACAAATTAACATACTCAACCCCTAAGGAGGCTCAAAAATCAAAAGGTTGAGATCCCAAGCAGCTTGGAGAGACAGGTTCAACTCTGAGACAAGGACACCCCTAAGCAACCAAAACCTATCCCTAGTGGAGCCTGAGATAACCTTGATCAAAATAGCATTATCCCTTATTTTTTCTTGGAAGATTCTGAGGTTCCTCTCCCTCCAAATATGGTAGATAAAGGATGTGAACAAAAGCTTTAGAATGGAGCTAACATGGGACTTACCTTTGGCCTTAACTAGGAGCCAAGAGATCCATTGACACCAGTTGGAGTGGGGGCTGCTCAAACCACATTTAGCTAGAAGACTGTCCCAAATTGTCCTTGTGGATTTGCACCCCACAAAAAAGGTGCTCAGCCGACTCACTCCCACCCACGCAAAAAACACATGAAGGGCTAATAGTTGTAGGCATGGACCAATGTTCCATTCTATCCTTAGTCAGCAACTTGCCTTTGATAGCCACCCAAGAGAGGAAGCTAAACCTAGGCACATGGTGATTGAACCAAATCAGCGTAGCCCACCTCACACGCTCTCTATCCGAAGTAAGGGCTTTATAGGTATCTTTAACAGAGAAAAGCCTTTTCTTGCTAGGGGTCCAAGCCCAAGAATCCCTCACTAGACCCTTCGGAGAGGCGAGAGGGGTATCTCTAATCTCCATAAGCTCAAAAGTGTTTGAAGAGGGCCATTTCCAGCAACCATTTCGGATCACCTTACTCACTCTAGAGTCAATATCCAACCCTTTACCCGAGAGAAGCCTTGGGCCAAATTTGGTAATGAGAACCCCCAAAGGGTGCCATTGATCAGTAAGAAGCCTCACAGACTGCCCATTGCCAATAGTAACTTTGCAAAAGGGAGAGAATTTATCCCTCAATTTCAGAATCTTTCTCCAAACCCAAGAGCAAGCAGAAGGAATAGGAGTAATAAAAATGGAGCTCTTTTTCACTAAGAAGGTGAAGCACCAATCCTTCCACAAGGAATAACAATCATTTGAGATTAAGAACCAAAGGTGCCTTGTCACTGAAACTTCATTGGACAGAATTAAGTCCTTTAAACCAAGACCCCCCTGAGATTTAGGGAAGCAAAGATCCTCCCAAACTACTTTGTTCCCAGATTATTTCACCTCATTAGCATTCCAAAGATAGTTCCTAAGGGCTGCTTAAACCGATTTAATGACCTTCTTGGGGATAATGAACAACCCACCCAAGAATTGAAACATAGCTGCCAACACTGACTTGATCAATTGAAGCCTCCCGACAAAAGACAAGATCTCTCTCTTGCTAATGAAGTGGTTGTGGCTAAGCACTTCTGGTTTCTGGTCTCTTTGGATAAAGCTTCCTTTTGGAAGGATTGGTGCAAGGTTTTCTTGATCAAGAAGAGCTCTATCTTCTTGGTTAAGCTTACAACTAATCCTTCTTGGAGTTGGAGGAAAATTTTGAAAATCAGAGACAAGTTTGCTAGATATTGCAAAGCTCTTAGGGGAAATGATGAGCAGATATCTCTTCTCTTGGACCCTTGGCACCCTATGGGGGCTCTTTCTCAAAGGTTTGGACCTAGGATTCTTTTTAGTACTGGTTGGGATTGGACTACCAAGGTGAGCTCAGTGATCCACAATGCAGCTAGGAACTTGCCTATTTCTAACTTCCATGAGCTTATCACAATTAGAGAGGTCCATCTTCCCCCTCCTAAAGAGTCTTCTTTGGACTCTGGGATTTGGACTCTTTCTCCCTCTGATCTTTTCTCTGTGGGACACACTTATAGGGAACTGGCTCCAGCTGGTTAAAAAGTGAAATGAGCTCCTCTTATTTGGTTTAAGAAGCATATTCCCAGATATAGCTTTATTACTTGGCTTGTTGTTCTTAATAGGCTAGCAACTGCGGATAGATTGGCTGCTTGGACCTCCTCTCATGGGTCTTCCAATGTTAGTAATTGTGTACTTTACTTGCATCCTTCAGAATCTTCTGAACACCTATTTGTTTCTTGCCCTTATTCTAGCTTTATTTGGCAGAATTTGGTTGGTTTATTTGGCTTGGTGTCTTCTCCGAGGAACTGGAATCAACTTATCTCCTAGCTCCTTGTGAAAGTTAAGAAAGGCTACTTCTTGGGCCTTATGTTGAAGCTTATGTTCAGCTCGTTTGGCTAACATATCTGGAGAGAGAGAAATAATCGAGTCTTTGAGGGCAAAATGAGGGACAAGAAAGTGGTCTTGGCTTGCATTACAAATGCCATTAGAGGTAGATTTTTGAGTCTTAAAGACTTTTTTGTGACTGAGGATAACAAAACCATTCAATTTGCCTTGGGATTGAATGCTTCTATTTTGACAATTAAGCTTGGTTCTTCTGTTTCTTTAGGCTGTTATCTCTTGTAATCTTCTGTTAGTGTTTGGGTGCCTCCATTTTGTGTGTTGGTTGGTTCCTTTTTTTGTTTCTTTTGCCTTTGGGTATGCCCCTTGTATTTTTGTATGTTTCTTCTTCAGTTTATACAAAATTTTATTTTACCCAAAAAAAGATCCAAGTTTAGTCAAATTCATCTAGTTTGGGTCTAAACAAGTTCCATTGGGTCTTTTTGACTCCATATGGCACTAGAAACAACTAAAAAGGACCACAGCACTCCAAATTCTCAGCCCAAACATGTATTGGGTGTCAAAAGTAAGTTGAGTACATGTCATACCCAAAAGACCCAAGTTTAGGCAAGTTCATCTAGTTTGGGCCTAAACTCGTCCCATTGGAACTTTTTGACCTCATGTTGCACTTGAAGTTCCTAAAACGACAACATCAGTTCAAATCCTTAGCCCAAACATGTATTGGATATGAAAAGCCAGTTCGAGTACTTGCAATTCCCTAAGGATCCTAGCTCATTTAGCTTAGGCCTGAACACGTTCTATTGTCAGTTCGAGTACATGTCATGCCCAAAAGAACCAAGTTGGCCAAGTTCATCTAGTTTGGGCCTAAACACGTTCCATGGGTCTTTTAGATATTGTATGGCACTAGAATCTCCAAAAGCCACGCCTGCTCAAATTCTTACCCAAAATGTTATTGGGCGTCAAAAGTCAATTCAAGTATCTCATCTCTCTCAAAAGTCAATTCAAATTCTTACCTAGCTGACGCTAACCCCTTAGTGCTACATTGCTGCATTTCAATTTGAGCATCCTAGGCCTTGCTTTGTGTTTGTTTTGCATTGACTCTGTTGTTTTGCAGGTGGTCCAGATCCTACTGACAGCATCTCACTGGCCACTACTACTAGAGTATCACCTTGCAGCCTGCATATGGACTTCCGAGCTTATCTTCAGGAAAACTGTTTACACTCTTTTGTAAGGCTACACTATAAAGCCACATCTAGCTTTGTGCTTTTGACAAGATACTGACTCGTTTTGTAAGGCTAAGATCCTCCCAACTACTTTGGCCTCAGATTGTTTTGCCTCAATAGAATTCCAAAGATAGTTCCTAAGGGCTGCTTGGACCGATTTAATGACCTTCTTGGGGATCATAAACAACCCACACCAGAATTGAAACATAGCTTCCAACACTGACTTGATAAATTGAAACCTCCCAGCAAAAGACAAATATTTTGTTTCCCAAGATCTGATTCTGGCCACAATAATCTCAATCAAGGAGTCACAGTCAGTCTTTCCCAACTTAGAAGTAATGAGGGGGACTCCCACGTATCTTATAGGCAAAGAACCCATGGTTAAAGGCATATTCTCCAAAATATGTTGTTGGACAGTATCAGGCACCCCTGAGAAGAAGTCTGGCTCTTAAGAAGGTTAGGCTGAAGCCCAGACAAGGCTTCAAAGAGAAGGAGACCTTCCTTAATAATTTGGACTGGTTTCACATTCTCTCCTGCAAAAAATGAAGAGATCATCTGCAAAGCAAAGATTAACTATATTCGAGCTCTTTGCACCTCCAATGGAGCTTAAAGTTAGGGTATTGGGTAGCAAAATGAAGGATGCCAGAAAGAACCTCCATTACTAAAAGGTTTTCTTATTTCTGATCTCGTGTTTCCTCCCTCACGAGGGAGGAAACTCCATTGTTAATTGATCTCTATTACCCAAGGTGGGTGACAAACTCACTTATGGGGTACTAGCAAAGGTTTCTGCCTAAGGTGATTTCTTCTCTTTAGAAAGCTCTAGTTGATCATGGAGGGAAGAAAGCTTCACAAAGCTCAGAGCCAGCTTTTGAGTTTTGAAGTTGAAGAGGGCATCTCCCTAGAAGGTGTCCTCTTTCTCTCTCAGCTAGAAGGGGGTCATGAAATTACTCTTGGGGGGAGTATTCAATGTCTTGGTCAGTCCAAGACCTTACTTTATCTTAAGGAGAAGCCTAGTTTGAATCAGGGAGCATTGTGGGAGAAGCCTAGTTTGAATCAGGGAGCATTGTTGGAGAAGCCTAGTTTGAATCAGGGAGCATTGTTTACACATTGGCTAGCCAAGACCTTACTTTATCTTTCAAGTATGTCTCCAGAATGGAGCATTGTTGGTTGGTCTCTATCAGCCAAGGTGGGTGAAGTTTTCGCTCATGGAGACATACAAGGCTCCATTCTGTAAAAGGCTATCTCTATTCTAAGGAGAAGCCTCTTATGCAAGGTAACCAAGTTTTGGATTTTAATTCTACGCTCTCTCTTTCAGATCAGTTAAGAGCTAGTTTATCTAAGATTAGAGGCTCCCATGGAGGTTCTAGGGGTGGTGCTCAGAGTTTTTCAAGCTTGCCCAGATTTCTTGAGGTTGAAGATGAACTCTCATTTGCTGGAGGGGACAACTTGGCTCATGTGGCAGTGGTAAAGGATGGAGGTGACAGCTCTTTTTTTGAAGCCTACTATTTCTCTCTCCAATCAAAGTGAAGGAGGTGTGAGCTCCTTTTTTGAAGCCAAAGCCTACTATTTCTCTCTCCAATCAAAGTGAAGGAGGTGACAGCTCCTTTTTTGAAGCCTATTATTTCTCTCTCCAAAACAAAGTGAAGGAGAGGTTCTCGGTTAAAATCTGGAGCCTACAATTTCTCTCTCCTATGAAAGAAATGATTTGATTCCAAATGTGATAGGACAAGGTGGATATTATTCTCTCTCCTTAGATATTTATCCTAATCTGATTGAAAGAGCATCTAATCGAGGTGTCAGTTCAGCAGCTAACCAAGGTGCCAGCTCAGTAGCTCCTTGCAAGTGCCAACTCAGCAGCTCCTTCTTCGTCCAAGGGAAAGAGAAAGTTTAGAGATGGGTCTCTCTTCCCCTCCCCTCTCTTGCATAGAAATTTTCTTGAACACAAGGCAACTCTGGGAAAGAGGTTCCTCCTTCAAGCTCGAGCTTTGATAGATCTCAGGCTCCTCTTGAGGGGGGTGGTACCTTTCCCTCCCCCATTACGTGATTAATGGGCTGCTTTTGTTAATCTGAAATTGGTTTTAGCAATTACTTGGTTGTTTGTTAAATCAGCCATTGAAGCCGATAAGGATGAGTGTGTTTTAAGGTTGTTAAGGACAACTTCTCCCCCATCAATAATTACGCTGCAAACTTTTTTTTGACAAAGCATCGAGTATGAAACAAATTCTCCCTTTGGTTACTTTCTTCCTCCTTAACTTGCATGTTGAGAGCTCGCCTTGCTACCAATAATTCTCCAACCACAGCATTTTGCTCGTCATCAGCATCTTCAAAAAGTGAAATTTCATCAACTACTTCCTCCTCATCCTCCGATTCAAGCTCACCTTGGGCATTTATCACCATCGCCCTTTTGTTTACACATTGGCTAGCTATGTGACCGCACCCTTGACATTTAAAACACTTAATATCACGGATATTAGAAATAGAAGCTTCGATGTTACATAGAGAAGTCTTCGTCGTGGGTTTGGCGTTCTTAGATTGTTCAAATTTTGACTTGCTTTGTTGCTGCTCATCCCTTTTAGGGGCTGTCTTCCATGTACTAGTGGAAGGACCAAGTTGTCCTCTCCTAGCCAATCCTTTCCGTTTGAGTTGTTCCTCCACTTTTATGGCTTGATGCACCATATCTGACAACTCAACATAGTGTTGTAACTCCGCAATTTTCACGATTTAAACCATGCAAAAACCTAGCCATGGTGGCTTCACGGTCCTCTGCCACATTTTCCCGGATCATAGCTACCTCCATCTCCTTGTAGTATTCATCTACACTCTTGGAACCTTGAGTTAGCCTCTGTAGTTTTTGAAACAAACTCCTATAATAGTGGCTTGGTACAAAACGTCTCCTCATAAGTAATTTCATCTCCTCCCAAGCGCCCATGGGTGGCTCTCTATTCCTCCTTCTATTATTTTGTAATTGATCCCACCAAACAAATGCATAATTGGTGAATTCAATTGCTGCCAACATAATCTTCTTTATCTCTGAATAGTTGTGACAATCAAACACCATCCCCACTTTTAGTTTCCTACTCCAAGTAAGCTTCCGGATCATTTTTACCTTGAAAAGATGGGATTTTGATCTTTATGTTTCCTAGATCATTATCCCTCCTAGGTCTACCCATCCTAACTTCTCTATTCCTATAACCACGCTCAAATCTGCCCTTGCTCATATATGGCTCTTCAAACTCCTCCAATTCCACTTCTTCCTCAGCACTATCCCAACGAACACGCCCATGTCGCTGTCTATTGGGAATTTCATGTTGCTGCCCCCTAGGTGTTCCCATTTCTACCCTATCCAACCTCTCTTGTATAGGTTCTAATTCAGCCCTCAGCATACGCCTCATTTCCCCCAACATCGCTTGCATTTGAAGGTTCAGAATGGCTTGTTGTTGAACTTCTTCTAATACGTGTTCGTCTTGATTATTTGACATATTTAGAATCTGGAAAATAAAATTCGAAACCTCAAACACTCCGTCACGTGTTTCACTCAACAATTATTCACTTACTCTCGTGTTTTCACTCTAAATGGCTTTTACCCTCTTATGGTCTCACACACTCTTACCTTTTCCCACTCTTTTGTGTCTCTTTAGCCCTTAATCGAACTCAAGTAACCAAATAAAAATATCCAGCAGCAATTCAAAATGAGAAATAACCAAAACTCACAAATGGTCAATACTCACATGGTTTCTATGGTTTCAATAATTACTCAAAATTCACACAAGTCCGTAACGGATTTCGATAACTCTGTTTTTTTGGTTAAAAGAGTTGAAAAAACGAGAAACAGGATTGGAACAAAAAAATTCTTATTGCTTTTGTTTTTTGTAGACTCCTCATCTTCTTTTTTTTCCTATTTTTCTCTCATTTTTTTTGCTTTTTTTTCTCGATACAGTAAGAAATAAGAAAAAAATAAAGATAAAGGATAGTCAAACTTGCCTTAGAACCAAAGCTTTGATACCAAATGATATGAACCCCACCGATGATTTACGATGAAACCCGATGACAATGATGGTTCAAGAACCCCAAGAACGTGAAAGACAAGATTGTTGAGCCCTAACCCGTTATCTAGCAAGATAAGAACTAAGACTACAAAGGATAGAAATGCCACACCAAGAAACCTAAGGATCAATCAAGAATCAAGGTGATAAGTTTGGTTGTTTGAATGCCACAAGACTAACTTGATAAGCTCGAAGAGTTCTTTCAAGAACAAAGAGGACACACCTCACAATAACATAAACTTGTTTTCAATATTCATAACATGATTACAAATTTCGTGGGTACCATGTTTTATACTTGGAACAACCCTCCAAGAATAGGAAAACCATTAATTTTAGCTTTGAAACAACACCAACCTTGTAATTGGACCACCAGGGAGTGATAAAGGATCTTGTGCAAGTTCCGCTACATTCTCGCGTGTATGCTCAGCCCCACGTCCATTTTCAGCTCCTAGATTTGCATCATTGAGGGGGAAGGGAAGGTTTAGGTTTATGGACTAAGGGAACCGCATTACAATCATGGCCAAAGATGTTACACTTGTGGCATCTTTTAGGTAGAGCTTCATATTCAACTTGAACATTAATAGGGAACCGCCCATCCAATCCATGATCAATATCAAAGTGCTTAACCACCCTAGTTTGGGTAGTGAGGAGTACCGAGAGCACTAGCAATGTGCCCCAAGGCCTCTGCTGACCTTAGTTCAAGGGGAACATTCCAGAGCCTAACCAAAATATGGATCTTAGAGACCTTCTCCTTGCAAAATTTGACATTTGGCTGCCATTTTTGGAGAATAATTGGCTTACAAAGTAAGAACCAAGGTCCAGCTTCAAGAACAGCATCTCTAGCTTCAATAGAGTCAAATTTGAAAAAGAAGACATCCTTGTTGGTTGAGATCTCAACTAAACCTTTTTTGCCCCATAATTGATTGGAAATAGTCTTAACCAAATGCAAAGGAGAGGACTTACCCACAAAGACAACTTTCCCATTGCAAAGCTTTCTTTGGATATGCAACCTTGTAGTATGACTGTAATTCTTTCTTATTCAAATATTGTAGTTTCTTCATAAGCCAAGTGAAGCTTTTGCCCCTGATTTTGCTTAACTTTTTCGGCCCAAGATCCCTTAGGAGTAGGGTTACTAGTTGGGGAAGCTTTACAAAGTTTCTCATAGATACCATTGTTCTCCAAAGGGAGAGGGGGAGGGATCTCTATACTAATTCCTTGAGTAAAAGGATAAAGTTCAAGATCTTGGACCACAGCATTATACTCAGGGAAATTACCTTGTTGACCACTAGTCAAAGGCTCACCCATGGTTAGGGTAAGATTAGCTTGATTAGGGGTAATTGGTGGATCAAGGAAAGGCTTAATTTGGAGCTCACTAGGGTAAGCTTCTTTATCTATTTTGGTGACATTAGGACAACCCTTTGCAGGTGAAGGACGTCCTTTTTCTTGTTGCCCACTAGTCAAAGGCTCAACCAAGGTTAGGGGAAGGTTAGCTCTACTAGGGGTAAGAAATTGGTCAAGCAAAGGCTGAATTTGGGTCTTTAAAGGACAAATTGCTTTTCCTATTTTGGTGAAAGTAGGACACCTTTTGCAGATGAAGGACAGCCCTTTTCAGGTGTAAGAGCTGCCAGCTGAGGGAAGGACAAGTCATTTTCCTTAAAAGATGGAAAGCTGTCTTGCTTTTCCTTAAAACCCAGATCTGTGTCTGGCACCCTTTGGACCGCTGGTTTTGGGGCTGCATTGGCTTGAATCACACCTAAGTCCAGTGTATTGAAGCTTTCTTCACCATGAACAGCTTGAAGCTTCAAACCCTTGCTTTCTGAGTGATTAGGGATCACAAGGCCACCTTGATTGGACACGTGAAAAACAGGAGGCAGATTCTTTGTTTTTTCTTTAAACACCTTATTCAAAGCTTTGATGGACCCTTTTCTAAGCATGCTGCCAAGCTTATAGGAGCCATTATCCCTCTTACCTAACCCACCATTAAAGCTGGAGCTTACACCTTGGGGAGGAACATTCTTGGCAGAACCAAAAGGAACTTCTATGGACCCACACCCTTTGTCAAGGAGAGCTGAAAGTCGAATCTTTGGTCTTGTCTTTCACCTACCAGGAGAACATTCTTTCCACCATTCTCTGAAAAATCCAGAACTGAATCTTCTTCTTTTTCACCCAAAAACTCACCATTGTTGACTTTTGGAGAAGCTATACTATAAAGTGCTTCTCCATCCAAAAAATTACCTTCTATAACTTCTGGGTTTTCCAGCATGGAACTTCCACCTCCATTAAACTTTAGACCAGCTTCCTGAGACGTAGAATTCATCTTGCCCGAACTTTTCTTACTGATCTTTGAAACTTGCTGAGTCTTGGCTTCAAAGTAAGCAACAGCTTTTTGTGCCTTATCCCAAAAGCAAACCCTCACCTGGTTTTTAGAGAGAAGGGAGAGCTTCTCTCTCTAGAAAATAGCTTTTTGTGCCTTATCCCAAACGGACAATACACTTTTCTAAGTTCGCCTAGTTCTGGCCTAAAAATGTCCCATTGGGTCTTTTTGACTCCATATGGCACTAGAAGCACCTAAAAAAAACCCCAACAGTCTATCTTCATACCCCAAACATGTATTGGATGTGAAAAGTCAGTTCGAGCACATGCCATACCCAAATGATCCAAGTTTAGTCAAGTTCATCTAGTTTAGGCCTAAACACGTCTCGTTGGGTCTTTTGACTCTGTATGGCACTAGGAACACCTAAAATGACCACAACACTCTAAATTCTCATCCAAACATGAATTGGGTGTCAAAAGTCAGTTTCAGTACATTCCATGCCCAAAAGATCCAAGTTCTGCCAAGTTCATCTCGTTTGGGCCTTAACACGTTCCGTTGGATCCTTTTGACTCCGCATGGCACTAGAAACACCTAAAATGACCACAACACTCATGTATATGGGTGTCAAAAGTCCGTTCGAATATATGTCATGCCCAGAAGATTAAAGTTTAGTCAAGTTCATCTAAATTGGGCCTAAACACATCCTATTATATCTTTTTGACTCCGTATGGCACTTGAATTACCTAGAACAACCATAAAACTTAGAATTCTGATCCCAAACGTATAATGGGTGTCAAAAATCAGTTCGAGTACCTGTCATGCCCAAAAGATCCAAGTTTAGCCAAGTTCACCATGTTCGGGCCTGAACACGTCTCATTATGTCAATTTGACTCCATATTGCACTAGAAGCCCCTAAAACAACTTCAACAGTCTAAATTCTTACCCCAATTATATATTGAATGTGAAAAGTTAGTTCGAGTACATGCCATGCCCAAACGATCCAAGTTTAGCCTAGTTTATCTAGTTTGGGCCTAAACACGTCCCATTGGGTCTTTTGACTCTGTATGGAACTTGAAGTACCTAAAATGACCAAAACTATCAAAAGTTTTACGCCAAACGAGTAATGGATGTGAAAAGTCTGTTCCAGTACATGCCATGCCCAAACGGTCAAAGTTTAACCAAGTTCATCTAGTTCGGGCTGAAGCACGACCCATTGGGCCTTTTTTACTCTGTTTGGTACTAGAAGCACCTAAAATGACCCCAACAATCCAAATCCTTACCCCAAACGTGTATTGGATGTGAAAGTTAGTTTGAGTACATTCCATGCCCAAACGATCTGAGTTTTGCCAGTTCATCAAGTTTGGTTCTAAACACATCCCATTCCATCTTCTTGACTTCTTATGACACTAGAAACACCGAAAATGGCCACAATACTCCAAATTCTTATCCCAAACATGTATTGGGTTTCAAAAGCCAGTTCGAGTACATGTCATGCCCAAGTGATCCAAGTTTAGCCAAGTTCATCTAGTTTGAGCCTAAACATGTCTCGTTGGGTGTTTTTGACTCAATATGACGCTAGAAGCACCTAAAATGACTCAAACGGTCCAAATTCTTTCCCTCAAACGTGTATTAAATGTGAAAAAGCAGTTCTAGTACATCATGCCGTGTCGAAATGAACCCAGTTTAGCCAAGTTCTAGTTTGGGCCTAAACACGTTCCATTGGGTCTTTTGGACTCCATATGGCACTAGAAACACCTAAAAAACTAGAACACTTCAAACTCTTACCCCAAACGTCAATTGTCTATTAGAAGTAAGTGCGAGTACATGTCATACCTAGACGAACCAAGTTTTGCCAAGTTCATCTAGTTTGGGCCTAAACACGTCTCATTGGGTCTTTTTTACTGTGTATGGCACTAGAAGCACATAAAATGACAGCACTCTAAATTCTTAACCCAAACGTGTATTGGATGTCAAAAGTCAGTTCGAGTACATGAGATGCCCAAAAAATCCAAATTTAGCGAAGTTCATCTAGTTTTGGCCTAAACATGTGCCATTAGGTCTTTGGGACTCCGTATGGAACTTGAATTACCTAAAATGACCACACACTTTGAATTCTTATCCTGAACGTGTAGTGGGTGTCAAAAATCACTTTGAGTACATGCTAGGCATAAAAGATTCAAGTTTAGCCAAGTTCATCTATTTCGGGCCTAAACACGTCCCATTGGATCTTTTTTACTCCATATGCCTCTAGAAGCACCTAAAATGACCCTAACAGTCCAAATTCTTACCCCAAACGTGTATGGGATGTGAAAAGTCAGTTCAAGTACATGCCACGCCCAAACAATCCAAACAATCCAAACAATCCGAAAAAAAAAAAAAACGCCCAAACAATCCAAGTTTACCAAGTTCATTTAGTTTGGGCCTAAATACATCACATTGGGTTTCTTGACTCCATATGGCACTAGAAGCACCTGAAACGACCAAAATAGTCTAAATTCTTACTCCAAATGAGTATTGGATGTAAAAAGTCAGTTCTAGTACATGTGATGCCCAAACGATCCAAGTTTAGCCAAGTTCATCTAATTGGGGACTAAACACGTCCCATTGGGTCTCTTTTACTCTGTCTAGAACTAGAAGCACCTAAAATGACCGCAACAGTCTAAATTCCTACCCCAAACGGCCTCAAAACCTCAAATTCTGATTCTAAACGTGTATTGGGTGTCAAAAGTTAGTTTGAGTACATGTCATGCCCAAAAGATCTAAGTTTATCCAAGTTCATCTAGTTTGGGCCTAAACACGTCCCATTGGGTCTTTTTGACTCCGTATGGCACTAGAAGTGCCTAAAATGACCACAAAACTTTAAATTCTTATCCCAAACCTGTATTAGGTGTCAATGTCAGTTCGAGTACATGCAATGCCCAAAAGATCGAAGCTTAGTCAAGTTCATCTAGTTTGGGCCTAAACATGTCCCATTGGGTCTTTTTGACTCCATATAGCATAGAAGCGCCTAAAATGACCCCAACAGTCCAAATTCTTACCCAAAACGTGTATTGGGTGTGCGAAGTCTGTTCGAGTACATGACGTGTAAAAAAGATCCAAGCTTGGCCAAGTTCATGTAGGTTGGGCCTCAACAGTCCCATTAGGTCTGTTTGACTCTGTACAACACTTGATGTACATAAAATGACCATAACACTCCAAATTCTTACCCCAAACGTGTATTGGATGTGAAAAGTCAGTTCGAGCACATGCCATGCCCAAACTATCCAAGTTTAGCCTAGTTTATCTAGTTTGGGCCTAAACACGTCCCATTGGGTATTCTTGACTTCATATAGTACTAGAAGCGCCTAAAACGACAACAATAGTCCAAATTCTTACCCCAAACGTGTATTGAGTGTGAAAGTCAGTTCGAGTAGATGTCATGCCCAAAAGATCCAAGTTTAGCCAAGTTCATCTAGTTGGGCCTAAACACGTTCATTGGATCTTTTGACTCCGTATGGCTCTACAAACACCTAAAATGACCCCAACACTCCAAATTCTTACCCTAAACGTGTATTGGGTGTCAAATGTCAGTTCGAGTACATATCATGTGATATGAATCACGCCAAGGAATGATGAAACCCGTCATTCAAGGAACCAAGATCGTTCTACTCATATTTGAAATGGAATCTCGAGGATGCCAGAATCCAGGATGGATTAATAGATTGATAAGTCGGCGTGAACGCCACAAATAAAAATCTGATCAGTTCGAGAAGTTCTAAAAGAACCAAAGAGAATCAATCTCTTTCAAATATTTTTCAATAATCTGTGTCTTACATGATATCAACCTTCTTTATATAGAGGTGGTTTCAGAAAGAAACATTAAAGGCTATTGAAGCCATTGAATACTCCCAATTCAGCTCATTCCTTCATTATGGGCCTCTCCAAAGCTAGGATTATTGAATACCATCCTTGTGAATCACGTTCAACTCTTTCAAGAGGCCTCCAAGTGTTGTCGTTAACCCATGTTGATTGAATCAGCCCATTAAGTGCTTCTTTGAATTTCCTTGCACAAGATCTTGTAACTGGACCAACGGGAACTTTAATGGCCTTCTAAAGCAAGCTGAAGTTAGAAAACTTTGTAAAGACTTTAAATTATCTTTTTGTGCTTTAGTTGAGACTAAGATCAAGTGTAATAATTTTGCTGGACTTTCTAGATCTGTATTTCCCAACTGGGCTACCTTTGCTAACCATTCTCCTACTAGCAAAGGTAGAATTGTTTTAGCTTGGGATCCCAAGATTTTGGATGTTCTTCTAATTGATGCCTTTGATCAAGCTATATTTTGTAAGCTAACCATTCTCCATGAAAAGACAGATTTCTTTGTCTCTGTGGTGTATGCAGCCAATGATGCTATCTCCAGGAAGCCTTTGTGGGAAAAACTTGGCTCTCATAAGACATTAAGTCAGGGGAAGCCTTGGCTAATTCTTGGTGACTTTAATGCTATTTTGAAGCCTATTGAGCATTGTGGTGGTGATTTCAAGTGGAATGATAGCTCAATTGACTTTGCTTCTTGTCTTGATCATTTGGAGGTTCTCGACCTCCCTTATAGTGGCTGTCAATTCACCTGGTGGAATGGTCAAGTTGGTGAGGGTAGCAAGATGCGCAAGCTCGATAGAGCCCTGGTTAACGGTGATTGGGCTATGTTGTTTCCTGCTACTTCTTGCCATTTTCACACCCCGGGTATCTCTGATCACTCTCCTATTATTATTCAGCTTAGGGCTAACTCAGCAAGACCTAAGCCTTCTTTTAAGTTCTTTGATTTTTGGATGGATTTCGAAGGCTTCTGGGCTGTTCTTAAGGATGCGTGGGAGATTGAGGTGTTTGGGACAGCCATGTTTTGTCTCTATAAGAAGCTTAAATCTGTTAAATTTGCTCTTAAGAAATTTAATGCCTCTTTTTGCTCAGATATTTCTAAAAGGGCTCTTATGGCTAGAGAAGCCCTCTCTAAAGTGCAAGCTGACCTTATTGCCTCTCCTAGTGTTGTCTCTCTTCAAGAGGAGGAGAAAATTAGATTAGCTGATTTCACTAAGCTCAGGAATGCAGAAGAAGATTTTCTGAGGCAAAAAAGCAGAGTTGATTGGCTTGCCTTGGGTGATCAGAATTCCTCTTTCTTTTTTCAGAAACTAAAGAAGAATAGAGTCAGATCAAGAATTAATCAGTTGGTTAATGAGGAGGGTGACCTTATTACTGATGACCAGGCTATCAAAGATCAAATCCTTTCTTATTATAGGAATCTTCTTGGGACTTCTCACATTGACCAGGAGGTGGATTGGAGTGTTCTCTCTCAGATTCTCCCTAATAAGCTCTCTCAAGCTCACTTAGCTATCCTCAACCACCCTTATACAGAGGAAGACGTTCACACAACTATCTTTAGTTTGGGGAGTAGTAAAGCCCCTGGTCCAGATGGCTTCTCTGCTGGTTTCTTCAAAAGATGTTGGCATGTTGTGGGCAAAGATGTTACTAAGGCTGTTTTGGAGTTTTTTAGCTCCCAATCTTTATTGAAACAGGTTAACTCTACTGCCATTACTCTTATTCCTAAGGTCCCCAATCCTTCAAAGGTTGGTGACTTTAGGCCTATATCTTGTTGTAATGTTGTTTACAAATGCATTTCTAAAATGCTTGCTGATAGACTTAAAAGAGTGCTCCCTGATCTTATTAGTAGCAACCAGACTGCTTTTGTGCCAGGGAGGAGAATCGCTGACAACATCCTCTTATCTCAAGAGCTGGTTAGAGGTTACCATAGGCCTTCTAATAGTCCCAGATGTGCTTTCAAGGTTGATATAAAAAAGGCTTATGATAGCTTGAATTGGGAGAGTATCGGGAGAATCTTTGACTGCTTGGGGTTTCCTGATCATTTCTCTAACTGTGTGATGGAGTGTATCTCCTCTCCTTCTTTCTCTATTGTGGTCAATGGGGAGTTGACTGGCTTCTTCTCTGGTGCTAAAGGGCTTAGACAGGGTGATCCTATCTCTCCCTATCTGTTTGTGTTGGTTATGGAGGTTCTTTCTGGTATTCTCAAGCATGCTTCTCATCAAGCGGACTTTGGCTATCACTGGAGGTGTAAGGAGCTTGGTATTGTTAACTTGTGCTTTGCTGATGATCTCTTTATCTTCTGTAAGGGTGATATTACTTCTGTTCATCTTATTATGGAGAGCTTAAACTTGTTTGAGGCCATGTCTGGTCTTCAACCTAATCTACAAAAAAGTCAGATTTTCATGTCTGGGGTCCATCCTTCCACTTCTCAAGCAATTCTGGACTTGTGCAATTTCAGCATTGGGGAGCTACCTATGAGATACTTGGGGGTTCCTTTGATTTCCTCAAAGCTTAGAAAAACAGATTGTATCACCCTAGTAGACCATATCACAGCTAGGGTGAAGTCTTGGGAGTCTAACTACCTTTCTTATGCTGGAAGATTACAGTTGGTTAAATCCGTGCTCTATGCTATCTTTCAATACTGGGCTGGCTTATTTATTCTTCCCAAGAAAATCTTAAATATGATTAAGGTGGTTATTAGGAATTACTTGTGGAACGCTTCAGCTGTAAAGCATTCTGGTGCTAAAGTGGCTTGGAGTGACTTGTGCCTTGATAAGTCCCAAGGAGGTTTGGGCCTTAGAGATCTCTCTCTAGCTAATGAAGTGGCTGTGGCTAAGCATTTCTGGTTCCTGGTCTCTTTGGATAAAGCTTCCCTTTGGAAGGATTGGTGCAAGTTTTTCTTGATCAAGAAGAGCTCTATCTTCTTGGTTAAGCTTGCCACTAATCCTTCTTGGAGTTGGAGGAAAATTCTGAAAATCAGAGACAAGTTTGCTGGGTATTGCAAAGCTCTTGTGGGAAATGGGGAGCAGATCTCTCTTCTATTGGACCCTTGGCACCCTTTGGGGGCTCTTTCTCAAAGGTTTGGTCCTAGGATTTATTTTGGTACAGGTTGGGATTGGACTACCAAGGTCAGCTCAGTGATCCAGAATGCAGCTTGGAACTGGCCTATTTCTAGCTCCCATGAGCTTATCACTATTAGAGAGATCCATCTTCCCCCTCCTAAAGAGTCCTCTTTGGACTCTTGGATTTGGACTCTTTCTCCCTCTGGTCTTTTCTCTGTGGGGCACACTTATAGGAAACTGGCTCCAGCAAGTGAAAAAGTGAGATGGGCTCCTCTTATTTGGTTTAAGAAGCATATTCCCAGATATAGCTTTATTACTTGGCTTGCTGTTCTTAATAGGCTTGCAACTGCGGATAGATTGGCTGCTTGGACCTCCTCTCCTGGGTTTTCCAATGTTAGTAGCTGTGTTCTTTGCTTGCATCCTTCAGAATCTTCTGAACACCTGTTTGCTTCTTGCCCTTATTCTAGCTTTATTTGGCAGAATTTGGTTGGTTTGTGTGGCTTGGTGTCTTCTCCTAGGAACTGGAATCAACTTATCTCCTGGCTCCTTGTGAAAGCTAGGAAAGGTTACTTCTTGAGCCTTATGTTGAAGCTTATGTTCAGCTCGTTTGTCTATCATATCTGGAGAGAGAGAAATAATCGAGTCTTTGAGGGCAAAATGAGGGACAAGAAAGTGGTCTTGGCTTGCATTAGAAATGCCATTAAAGGTAGATTTTTGAGTCTTAAAGGGTTTTCTGTGACTGAAGATAACAAAACCATTCAGCTTGCCTGGGGATTGAATGCCTCTATTTTTGACAATTAAGCTTGGTTCTTCTGTTTCTTTAGGATGTTATCACTTGTAATCTTCTGTTAGTGTTTGGGTGCCTCCAGCTTGTGTGTTGGCTGGTTCCTTTTTATTTGTGTCTTTTTCCTGGGGTATGCCCCTTGTATATTTGTTTGTTTCTTCTTCGGTTTATACAATTTTTTATTTTACCGAAAAAAAAGGAACTTGAATGGGGTCTGAATATTCTTCAATCCACGTGCTAGCCTTGTCCACAGCATTCCCCTCCTCTTGAAAAGGATTTGTCCTCAAATTGTCACCTACATCAAAAGGACTTAAATCAGTAACATTAAAAGAAGCACTTACTCCATCTTTCGAGGAAAATCTAGCTTGTAAACATTGTCATTGATCCTTTCAAGAACTTGTAAAGGACCACCCCCTCTAGGTAGCAGCTTGGAACGTCTTTGCTCTGGAAATTTTTCCTTTCTCATGTGCATCCAAACCCAATCTCCAGGTTCAAAAACCAGTTTATGACGCCCTTTGTTGGCTAGTTTTTCATATTGCTACGTTCTCCTCTCAATATTGAGTTTTGCTTTCTCATGAATCTGCTTAACGAATTCAGCTTTCCTATTCCCATCTAAGTTAACATACTCAGAAATAGGCAATGGAGATAAATCCAATGGAGATAAATCCAATGGAGTTAAGGGATTAAACCCATAAATGATTTCAAATGGTGAAAGCTTAGTGCAGAATGACTAGAACGATTATATGCAAACTCAACATGTGGAAAACAATTCTCCCACATTTTAATGTTCTTTTTAATTATATGCTCAACAAAGTAGATAAAGTTCTATTCACAACCTCAGCTTGACCATCAATTTGTGATGACAAGTAGTACAAAGTAATAATTTAGTTCCTAGCTTTCCCCACAAGGTCTTCCAAAAATAACTCAAGAACTTAGCATCTCTATCAGAAACAATTGTCCTAGGCATACCTGAAGCCTCACAATCTCTTTAAAGAACAAATCAGCAACATTAGAAGCATCATCAGTTTATGACATGGAATAAAATGTGCCATTTTAGAAAACATGTCCACTACCACAAACACTAAATCCTTTCCTCTCTTAGACCTAGGTAAACCCAAAACAAAATCCATAGAAATATCAGTCCAAGGTTCTCTAGGTATTGGTAAGGGGTGTACAAACCATGGGATTTCAACTTAGACTTAGCTTGTTTACAAGTGATACACTTCTCACATATTCTTTCCACATCACGTTTCATATAAGGCCAAAAGAAGTGTTCATGAAAAATTCCTAAAGTCTTAGCTACACCAAAATGACCCGTTAAACCTCCTCCATGAGCTTCTCTCACAAGAAATTCACGCAAAGAACACATAGGCACGCAATTTATTTTCCCTAAATAGAAATCCATCATGCGTATAAAACTTATTGAATACCATTTTCTCACATGCATTGAAAATATGGCCACAATCAGAATCTTGTGAATACAAATCTTTAATATATTCAAAACCAAGCAATTTAGCATCAAGAGTAGAGATAAGAATGTACCTGCGGGAAAGTTCATATGCCACGGCGTTCTCCTTGCCTTGCTTGTACCGAATGACATATGGGAATGTCTCAATGTACTTCACCCACCGAGCATGCCTTTTATCCAGCTTGTGTTGGCTCTTTAAGTGCTTTAAGGACTCATGATCGGTGTGAATCACAAACTTCTTCAGCCATAGGTAGTGCTTCCGTGTATCCATCGTTCGAACTAACGCATACAACTACTTGTCATAAGTCGGATAGTTTAAGGCTGCTACGCTTAATTTTCACTAAAATAAGCAATTGGTCGTCTTTCTTGCATATGAACAGCACCTATACGAATTCCAGTAGCATCACATTCAATTTCAAAAGTTTTAGAGTAATTAGGTAAAGACAATAAAGGAGCATTTGTTAGCTTCTCTTTAATAAACTGAAACGCTTTATATTGCTCTTCTCCCCATTTAAAACCAACATTCTTCTTTATTACTTCGGTAAGTGGTGCGGCTAAAGTACTGAAATCTTTTACACACCGTTGGTAAAAGCTAGCTAGTCCGTGAAAGCTCCTCACATTTGCCACACTTGTTGGTCTAGGTCACTCTCGGATAGCACGTACATTTTCCTCGTCAACTTGTATACCTTGTGCGCTAACAATAAATTCCAAAATACAAGCTTATCGGTGCAGAAAGTACACTTTTTCATGTTAGCAAACAACTTTTCCTTTCTAATAACATCTAAAATAGATTTCAAATGCTCTACATGCTCATCCAAGTTTTTGCTATAAACAAGTATATCATCAAAATAGACAACAACAAACTTGCCTATAAATGTACGCAAAACATGATTCATAAGTCTCATAAACATTAGTGAAACAAAAAGGCATAACCAACATTCATATAAACCATATTTTGTTTTAAAGGCAGCTTTCCATTCATCCGCTTCTTTCATTCTATTTTGATGATAACCACTTTTCAAATCAATCTTAGAAAAAACACTAGAACCATGCAACTCATCAAGTATATCATCTAATCTAGGAATGGAATGATGATACTTTACCATTATGTTGTTGATGGCTCGACAATCAACACACATTCTCCAAGTCTCATCCTTCTTAGGAACCAACAAAACAGGAACCGCGCACGGACTCATGCTTTATTTTATATAACCTTTCTCCATGAATTCTTCAACTTGCCTTTGAAGCTCCTTTGTCTCCTCTGGGTTACTTCTATAGGCTGGTCGGTTTGGAATCGTTGCATCGGGAAAGATATCATCATATTCTTGCAAAAGAAAAATAAAAGAACTAGGTAAAACATGGTCAATTTCATTAGTGTTTAAAAAGGCCACTTTGTACAAAAGTGCAATCATTATTTTGAATCAATTTAGGAGAAAATGACTCTAGCAACAAACTAGCACAACAACCAACCAACGAACCAACACAGTCCAATTCCTAGCATAACACCTCAAACAATCATCAAGATGCACTAAACTCACAGACATACTAGTCTACACATCGAAATGGTGAAAACAAAGAAATGAGAATCGAAAAGTAACTAGTATCACTAAACAAAACTAATCCGATGACCACACCGGGACCCTTCAATCGGATAGATACTACCCCAGTCAGCAGTGTTCAAGACATCGATACAAATCCAATCTCAGATCTGAAAGACCAGATCAGAAAGCGTTTGCTGAGGATAAAAACAAAGGCAGTAACTGCAAAGGAAAATAGAGGGAAGAAGGCAACACTGGCAGAAAAATATCTTCCATCCATGACAAGATCTGGTAACAGCCCCAGGGAAGACGGCAACAATGACCACGGTGAAGACCGGGCACACCCAGCTCCTTTTCCGGTGATGAGTGAAATGAACAGAACCATACCAGAAACTGCCCCCATGTCTTTGTGGGGTAAACTTCAACGGTGACTCTGTAGTGGAAGGTGGAAACCTCACAGACCACAACCCAAGCATGACAAAGAGAAGCCCGAGATCCACATCAACTTCATCTGAACCTGAACTCCTCAGATCTACGAGAACTCGGAGCACATAAACGACGCAGAACACAAAAATCCACTTCTCGACTCAAGGAAGCCCAAGATCCACACCTACTACACCGAACCTTACCTCCTCAGATCTACGCAGATCACTAAGCAGAGACGCCACACATCACGACATCAGGACGGCGCAGATCATGACGCAGACACCGCATTGTGATTCAGTTGGACTCTCCTGAATGACGTAAAGGGTGACGCATCACGATTCACCCAAATGATGCTGCATCGTAGACACGCCGCAGAGATGCCGCTGCATCACCAATAACAATTACCTGGACTCTCCTCTGAATTACGGTTTAGATTTGCATAGGCACTAAGCACGATTCTCAAACTCCCAGCTCCTTCAACACCGATAATGAAAATAGAAACATGAGTCTGGCCCTTAGCTCGACAGAGCGTAGGGCCAGACTCGACGGAAGAACAGCAGAACAAACTATGTGCGGCAGAAGCTTTTGTTGTTTTTAGAGAGAGATGAGACTTTCTCTCTCTAGAAACCCTTTAATTAATTATTTCGTCTAATTGAAATAATTGTAGGTTGTTTTAGAATTCGTATTCTTCAAAAAAAAAAATTCTCTAGAATTCGAATCATTGGCTGATTCGAAAACATAGCTCTCTTTATTTCGCTTGCCGCAGCATATAAATTCTTTTGTTGCCTCCCTATATGTCTTTCATTGGTTAAATCTCTCTTTTCTTTTCCTCTCTCATTTTTCTAGACCTTTTTCTGATTTTCATTCCCTTTTTTCACTCGTTTTCATTTGATCACTCTCTCTTTGCAACCTCACTTGATCTTCATAAACCTGATTTGGAATGAGACTAACACTTGCTTTTCCACCTTTACCTCTCCACTATCATTCAGCCATTTCAACTTGTAGGGCCGGGGGTGTTTAGTTGTTGGCAGCCCTAGTTTATTAACCATTATAGTGCTAGCAGCGTTTGTTCAACTATCTCCATCAATAATCACAATACATACCTTATTTTGAACATGTCATCTAGTATGAAAGATGTTTTCTCACTGCACCTCGTCGTTTTCTTTGATTTGCACACTTAGAGCTCTCCTTGTAACCAACATTTCACCTTGTACAGCACACTCCTCATCATCCTCATCCTCTAATGAAGGCATTGATTCATTGTCATCTTCATCATCGGTCTCAATCTCACCACCATCTCGTGCATCATCATAACTCTCTTGTTCGGCCATTGACTCACTATATCACCCCTTCCTTGACATTTAAAACACTTAATATCATGATTTTTAGCAATAGATGGATCTGTTTTACCTTGGTTTCCATGGTTGGTCAATTCTGACTTTTGCTCGATTTTTGTAGCCAACTTCTCCTCCTTCTTTGCATAGCAAGATTTCCAAGGGGAAGAACTCGAGCCAAAGGTTGTACATGTATTACCCCTCTGTTTGAGTTGCTGCTCAACCTTAATGGCCATGTGCAACATATCTTCCTGCTCCACATAATGCTGCATCTCCACCCTATAATGAATTTCTCGGTTCAATCCATGTAAAAATCTAGCCATGGTAACTTCTCGGTCTTCATCGATATTTGCCCTTATCATAGCCATCTCCATCTCCTTAAAATAATCTTCGACACTTCGGCTGCCTTGAGTGAGACCTTGCAGCTTTTGATACAAACTCCTATAGTAATGACTAGGTACGAAACGCCTCCTCATAAGCATTTTCATCTCTACCCAAGTATCCACGGGTGGCTCTCTATTCCTCCTCTTATTATTCAGTAATTGATCCCACCAAACAATGGCATAATCGGTGAATTCAATTGCAGCCGACTTGATTTTCTTCATCTCCTAATAGTTGTGACAATCAAACACCATCTCCACTTTAGTTTTCTCCAAGTAAGCTTCCGAATCATTTTTACCTTGGAAAGATGGGATTTGATCTTTATGTTCCCAAGATCATTATCCCTCCTAGGCCTACCCATCCTAGCTTCTCTATCCCCATAACCACGCTCAAACCTGACCCGATTCAAATATGGCTCTTCAAACTCCTCCAACTCCGATTCTTGCTCAACATTCTCCCACTGAACAGGCCCACCTTGCTGCCTATTGGGAAGTTCATGTTGCTGCCCCCTAGGTGTTCCCATTTCTACCCTATCCAACCTCTCCTGAATAGGTTCTAATTCAGCCCTCAACATATGCCTCATCTCCCCTGGCATTGCTTGCATTTGGAGGTTCGGAATGGCTTGCTGTTGAACTTCTTGAAATGTGTCTTCGTTTTGATTATTTTATATGTTTTAGAATCTGGAAAATAAGGTTAGAAACCTCACAAGCACTTCCTCAGGTGTTTCACTCAATAATGGTACATTCGCACTCATGTTTCACTCAATATATTTGGCTTTTACCCTCTGATTTTCTCACCCTCTCTTGCCTTTTTTCACTCATAAAATCTCTTTTAGTGCTTTTTTTAGAACTAATTCAAATAATTACCGAATTTCATCAGGAATCCACCAAAACCCACCAATATGGAAATTCAGATGTTAAGGAAACAATTATTTTTGCAATTGACAATAAAAAAATGAGATCCCAATCTGATGAAGGCTCACAATCAATCTCAATGTAATGAAGAGTTACAATTGAAAATCAGATCTCAATCTAATGAAGAGTCACACATGAAAAATCAGATCTCAATCTAATGAAGAGTCACAAATGGGGTCTTGGCTTGCATTGTTAATGCAATTAGGGGTCTAATTAGAGATTAGTCTTGTGGTGGAGAGAGAAGCTCTCCCTTCTCTCTAGAAACCAGGTGAGGCTTTTCTGTTGCTCCTCCTCTGGGAGGAGCTCAGCTTAGTTTCTAAAGTGGCGAATGATGCTTATTTTGAAACCAAGACTCAGCAAGGTTCAAAGATCAGTAAGAAAAGTTCGGGTAAGATGAGCTTTCAGTCTCATGAAGTTGTTCTAAAGTTTAAAGGAGATGGGAGTTCGATGCTGGAAAACCCAGAAGTCAGAGTTGCTTCTAGCTCTTCCTTGGAGGAATCTCCAAGTTTGGACTAGATTTTAGCTATGGAGAACAAAGAAGTTGGTGAGAAGAAGGTGTGTGTTCGTGCACTAAATGTGGCAGAAGCACTTGATGCTCGTATTAATGGAGATGACGAGGAGCATGCTACTTGATTTGGCACCTTTAGCTACAACCTTAACTCACCAAATAAGGGAGGAAAGGTCCAAATGGCCATTAATGGCAATGATGAGGCTGCTTCTAGCTCTAATGAGGAGCAAATCAAAGGTTTGGATGAGCTCTCAATGTCTTGTGGGCACATTTCTTTGGTCCCTTCTTCTCAGGTACACAATGACTTGTTATTACTGGATTCTAGTGCTTTAAGGGTTCCTTCATCATTTGGTGGAGCCCCATGTTTTGTAAATGAAGCTTTTACAGGTGCTTCTAAGGACAAAGAGCATGTTCAGAAGCAAACAAGCTTTTCCCTTGTCTGAAAAACTCAGGCAAATCACCAAGGTTTCTCTGGCCAAAGGAGGAGCACGAAGGAGAGAGATGAACAAGGGTGAAATCTTTTGTCCATTGGTCAATGAGGCTGTACTTGAGAGCCAGTCAACTCCTGCTACCTCACCAATTCTAGCTAACCCTAGTTGTGCACGGAGCACAAACAATGACATGCATTCTGATCAAAAAGTGAAAGGACAAAAGCAAAAGGACAAAGGACACCTACTCTTGCATACCTTGGGTAACAACAAAGCTAAAACTTTGCTTGCAAGGACAGACAGCCAGCCCCAAAACACGGAGCAAGGACAATCAGTCTTAATTGTGGTTGTACCTGAAGATAAAGGTGATTTGACATTGCCTTTTCCCAAGACATCCTTGGAGCAAGTTTTAGGTACCCTTGTACTACCACCTAAGCATGGATATGAGTCCTCCACGTCAGCTCCATCAAGGACAGATAACCTGCCCCAAAACCCAGAGCAAGGACAGCCTCTCTTAATTACAGTTGTACCTGAACATAAAGGGGATTTGACCTTGCCTTTGCTCGAGACATCCTTGGAGCATGTTTCAAGTACCTTTGTACTACCACCTAAGCATGGAAAGGACACCTCCACGTCAGCTTCATCTTCTCCAACAGCTCGAAAACCTCATTTATCTATCTTTCCAGAATACAATCAAGTAGTTGATGATCTTGAGTTATATGATTTTACTCAGGGGTTTAGACGAAATTGTGAGTATTATCCTTTTCCCAAACCTTTGGAACCTTTAAAGAATAAGGAGGAGGCTGCTAAGGGTATTTCTGAAACCCTTAAGGGCAACACTATCTACCATAAACTTTGTGAAGCTTCACCTAAAGCTCAACAAAAGGATGGATCTTGGGCTGATAAAGTTAAGAGAAACCAACCTAGTAGGTTTGAGCTTGAGTTTCAGGAGTCTACAATTTATGAAGAACATAGGGTCATTGTAAAGCTCTCTGACTTTATTACCAAAGACAGCTTTGCCAAATGGGACACTTGTTTGGTTGGCTATTTTTTGGGTAAAACAGCTCCTTTACACTTGGTTAAGAGGATTGCGTTGCAGCTTTGGAAAGGGAGAGGTCTCCTTGATGTTCAAGCTTCCAAATGACTCTTCTATTTCAAATTTGATAACTTAGAACACCGAGATTATTTCTTTAAAGATGGACCTTGGCATTTGTTAGGGAAACCTCTTATTCTTCAACCATGGGAGCCTAATGTCATATTCACAAAGGAAAAGTTAGTTAAGATCCCCATTTGGGTGAAACTTTGGAATGTTCCCCTTGAGTTGAGAACCTCTGAAGCTCTAAGCTACGTTGCTAGTGCAGTGGGTAAACCCCTATACTCGGATCACTTGGCTGAAAAAGAAGTGAAAAGAGACTTCGCTAGAATACGTGTTGAGATATCAACCAAGTCAAGAATCCTTATGCATCTTGATATTGATCTTGGTATTGAAGGATGGGATCCAATTGATGTTTTTGTAGAGTATGAGGGCCTATCAAAGAGGTGTGACAAGTGTGATATCTTTGGTCATGATTGTGATTTCATCCAGCAAGCTAAAACACTTTCTCCTAATCCCCAAGCTACAGCCCCATCTCTACGACAATCCAACCCTATCCACCTCAAACACCCCAAATGCATTGTTGGGAAATGACCCTTTAAATGCATTGTTACGGGCTCAGGAGAGAGATGCATGCTCCAAATTCTTTTAGCTTAGACATGCTGAAGAGAGCTTCTACAGGCAGAAGTCAAGAGTACAGTGGCTTCAGTTGGGTGATCAGAACACTTCTTTCTTTTTTCAAAGTATGAAAAAGAATAGATTCAAAACCAGGATTACACACCTGGACAACCAAGGCTCTCTACTTACTTCCCATGAGGAAATCCTGGATCATATATTAGATTACTACAAAACTCTCTTGGGTACACCAAATGAAGAAATGGGAGTCAATTGGAGTATACTTGATTGTGCTTTGCCAAGAAAGCTTGGACCTGATCAGGCTGTACCTTTGGCTCTTCCCATTGAAGAAAATGAGGTCAAGCAAGCTATTTTCAATATGGGAAGTGGCAAAGCTCCTGGACCAGATGGTTTTTCAGCTGGGTTCTTTAAGAAAGCATGGCATGTGGTGGGTGGGGATGTAACCAAAGCTGTTTTGAAGTTCTTTACTACAGGTAACCTCCTAAAAGAGGTTAACTCAATTGCAATCACCTTAATACCAAAGGTCCCTAATCCCACTAGTATTGGGGACTTTAGACCTATCTCTTGCTGCAACGTAGTATACAAGTGCATCACAAAATAGCAATGGTCAATGAGATGCCGTCAGTAGGATTGAATCACCTGCAAAACCACAGAGCCATTGCAAAAAAACACAAAGTAGCGCCAACACAGCACAGTGTGAACTAACACCAAAAGACTGAGAATTCAAAATTTAAACAATTAAAGTAGTGAAAGGGCCTTATAGCCATACCGAGTCATAAAGACTCAATGGGATGTGTTTAGGTCCAAATTAGAGGAACCTAGCTAAACTTCGATCTTTTGGGCATGTCATGTACTCAACTGGCTTTGATATCCAATACACGTTTGAGATAAGAATTTGGAGTGTTGTGATCGTTTTAGGTGCTTCTAGTGCCATACAGAGTCAAAAAGGTCAAATCAAATATGTTTAGACCCAAACTAATTGAACTTGGCTAAACTTGGTATTTGGGCATGGCATGTACTCGAACTGACTTTTGAAACCCAAATACATGTTTGGCACAAAACGTTGGAGTGTTGTGGTTGTTTTAGGTGTTTCTAGTACCATACAGAGTCAAAAAGACACAATGGGACGTGTATAGGCCCAAACTAGATGAACCCTAAACTTGCTTCTTTTTGGCATGACATGTACTCGAACTGACTTTTGACACCCAATACACGCTTTGGGAGTTTGGAGAATTGTGGTCAGTTTAGGTGTTCTTGGTGACATGCGGAGTCAAAAAGACCCGGGGTGCGTGTTTAGGCCCAAACTCGATGAACTTGGCTGAACTTGGCTAAACATGGATATTTTGGGCGTGGCATGTACTCGAACAGACTTTTGATACCCAATACACATTTGAGACAATAACTTGGAGTGTTGTGATCATTTTAGCTACTTCTAATGCTATATTGAGTCAAAAGACCCAATAGGATGTGTATAGGCCCAAACTAGATAAACTTGGCTAAACTTGTGATATGAAACCCCACCGATGATTTATGATGAAACCCGATAACAATGATGGTTCAAGAACCCCAAGAACGTGAAAGACAAGATTGTTGAGCCTTAACCCGTCTAGCAAGATAAGAACTAAAACTACGAAGGATAGAAACGCCACACCAAGAAACCTAAGGATCACTCAAGAATCAAGGTGATAAGTTTGGTTGTTTGAATGCCACAAGACTAACTTGATAAGTTCAAAGAGTTCTTTCAAGAACAAAGAGGACACATCTCACAATAACATAAACTTTTTTTCAATATTCATAAGATGATTACAAATTTCGTGGGTACCATGTTTTATACTTGGAACAACCCTCCAAGAATAGGAAAAGCATTAATTTTAGCTTTGAAACAACACCAACATTAAAGTAAATAAGTTCCCACGTTTTTAGACCTTTTTGCTACTAATAATAAGTAAATATAACAAATTGACTATGAACAATGTATTTAAGCATAACCAATCCAAAGCTAGATTCATCCCCGTATTTAATAGCCTTGAAAATAGTCCAATTCATGCCCTTTCATGGCCTTATCTTGATGAACACGTTTTTGTAGGTTCATTATCCTTTTCAATATGCTAATTAGACTCTTCAATGGCCTTATGACATTGATAAAGCCTTGATTTTCATTTGGACCCACATTGGGCTTCACTTTTCCAGAATTATTCCAATTCTCCTGAAACAGTCCTATAAGTGCTTTCTTGAAATTTTGGGCTCTAAGTTTTGTAATTGGACCACCAGGGAGTGATAAAGGATCTTGTGCAAGTTCAGCTCCATTCCCGCGTGTATGCTCAACCCCACGTCCATTTTCAGCTCCTAGATTTACATCATTCTCCCCCTCTTGAGAAGGATTTGTCCTCAAATCAACACCTGCATCAAATGGAGACAAATCAGCAACATTAAAGCTTGTTCTGACACCATATTCACCTGGTAAGTCAAGTTTGTAAGCATTGTCATTAATGCGTTCCACCACTTCAAGTGGTCCATTACCCCGATGTAGGAGTTTTGAACGTCGCTGCTCCGGAAAACGCTCTTTTCTCAAGTGCAACCAAACCCAATCTCCGGGATCAAAAATTATCTTCTTGCGTCCCTTCTTGGCTTGATTGACATATTGTCTAGTCCTCCTTTCAATATTCAATCGTGCCTTCTCATGAATTTGCTTCACAAATTCAGCCTTCTTTTTTCTGTCTAAGTTTACACGTTCACTCAAAGGTAAATGAATTAAATAAAAAGGAAACAAAGGATTAAATCCATAAACAATATCAAACGGTGAAAACTTGGTTGCTGAATGTGCACTTCTATTGTAAGCAAATTCAACATGTGGCAAACAATCTTCTCACGTTTTTAAGTTCTTCTTAATGATAGCACGCAATAAAGAAGACAAAGTTCTATTCACTACTTCAGTTTGGCCATCAGTTTGTGGTTGACAAGTAGTAGAAAACAATAACTTGGTTCCCAACTTTCCCCGCAAAGTCTTACAAAAGTAACTAAAAAACTTTGCATCCTTATCGGAAATAATGGTCTTAGCCATGCCATGTAACCTAATAATTTCTTTGAAGAACAAACATATGTGATACATCATCGGTTTTATGACATGCAATGAAGTGTGCCTTTTTATAAAACCTGTCAACCACCACAAAAATTGAATCTCCCCCCTCTTAGTTCTAGGTAAACCTAAAAGAAAATCCATAGAAATATCAGTCCAAGGTTTACTAGGTATAACCATGAGGTTTTAATTTAGACTTAGCTTGTTTACATGTGATATATTTTTCACAGATTCTTTGCACATCATGCTTCAGATGAGGCCAAAAGAAATGTTCATGCAAAACTCCAAAAGTCTTAGCTGCTCCAAAATGGCCCATTAATCCTCCACCATGAGCTTCTCTCACAAGCAATTCACGCAAAGAACACATAGGCACACATAATTTATTTTCACTTTTTCACATGCATTGAACACATTACCAAAATCAGAATCTTGTGCATGCAAATCCTTAATGTATTCAAAATCAAGCAATTTTGTGTCTAAAATTGAAAGTAAGGCATTCCTTTAGGACAATGCGTCAGCAACCACATTTTCCTTACCTCGCCTATATTTGATCACATAAGGAAATGTTTCAATGAATTCTACCCACTTGACATGTCTTTTGTTCAACTTTTTTCTGTCCGTTCAAATATTTCAAGGATTCATGATCCGTATGAATCACAAACTCCTTTGGCCATAAATAATGCTGCCAATTTTCCAATGCCCTCACAAAAGCGTTCATCTCCTTATCATAAGGTTGACAATTTAGAGCTGTCCCACTCAACTTTTGCTAAAATAAGCCGCGGGATGACCTTCTTGCATAAAAACAGCTCCAATACCTACTCCTGAGGCATCACACTCAATTTCAAATGTTTTAGCAAAGTTAGGTAAAATAAGCAATGGTGCATTAGTTAACTTTTTTTGATCAAATTGAATGCTTTTTCTTTTTTCTTTTCCCACTTAAATGGAACATTTTTCTTGATGACTTCAGTAAGAGGGGCCGCCAAGCTACTAAAATCATGCACAAACCGTCTATAGAAGCTAGCGAGGCCGTGATAACTCCTCACTTGGCTTATTGTTGTTGGCGTTGGCCACTCTTGTATTGCCTTCACATTTTCCTCGTCCACCTCACTAAGGCTAAAATGCTCTCTTTTTCTTTTCCCTTAGTTTCTTTTCTCTCATTTTCTTTCCTCTCAATTTCAGCCTTTCTTTCTTTTTCTCTCTTCTTTTCATTTGATCTTTTGAACCTTACTTGATCCTCCATAACCTGTTTGGGAGTTAATGGAACAAGAGTAGTAAGTTTCTTTTCAAAAGTAAAAGAATACTTATTTGTGAATCCATCATGTGTAGCCCTTCAATCATATTGCCATGGTTTCCCCAACAATATATGACATGCATGTATAGGAACCACATCACAAAGCACCTCATCCTCATATTTGCCAATGGAAAATGCTACCAACACTTGCTTTGTCACCTTGATTTCACCACATTCATTCAGCCATTGAAGCCGATAAGGACGAGTGTGTTTTAAGGTTGTTAAGGACGACTTCTACACCAAATCAGTGCTGGCCACGTTTGTGCAACTTCCCCCATCAATAATTACGCTGCAAACTTTGTTTTTGATAAAGCACCAAGTATGAAACAAATTCTCCATTTGGTTACTTTCTTCCTCCTTAACATGCATGTTGAGAACTCGCCTTGGTACCAATAATTCTCCCACCACAGCATTTTGCTCGTCATCAGCATCTTCCAAAGGTGGAATTTCATCAACTACTTCCTCCTCATCCTCTGATTCAAGCTCAGCCTGGGCATTTATCACCATCGCCCTTTTGTTTACACATTGACTAGCTATGTGATCCCGCCCTTGACATTTAGAACACTTAATATCCCGGGTTTTAGATATAGAAGTTTCGATGTTACCTAGAGAAGTGTTCGTCGTTGGTTTGACATTCTTAGATTGTTCAAATTTTGACTTGCTTTGTTGCTGCTCATCCCTTTTAGGGGGCTGTCTTCCGTTTACTAGTGGAAGCCACAAGTTGTCCTCTCCTAGCCAATCCTTTGCGTTTGAGTTGTTCCTCCACTTTTATGGCTTGATGCACCATATCCGACAACTCAACATAGTGTTGTAACTCAACTATATCCATAATTTCACGATTTAAACCATGCAAAACCTAGCCATGGTGGCTTCACGGTCCTCTTCCACATTTGCCCGAATCATAGCTACCTCCATCTCCTTGTAGTATTCATCTACACTCTTGGAACCATGAGTTAGCCTCTATAGTTTTTGAAACAAACTCCTATATAGTGGCTTGGTACAAAACGCCTCCTCATAAGTAATTTCATCTCCTCCCAAGTGCCCACGGGTGGCTCTCTATTCCTCCTTCTATTATTTTGTAATTGATCCCCCAAAACAATGGTAAAATAGGTGAATTCAATTGCTGCCAACTTAATCTTCTTTATTTTTGTCACATATGACAATCAAACACCATCTCCACTTTAGTTTCCCACTCCAAGTAAGCTTCCGGATCATTTTTACCTTGAAAAGGTGGGATTTTGATCTTTATGTTTCCTAGATCATTATCCCTCATAGGTCTACCCATCCTAACTTCTCTATTCCCATCACCACGTTCAAACCTGCCATGGTTCATATATGGCTCTTCCTCAGCATTATCCCAACGAACACGCCCACCTCGCTGTCTATTGGGAATTTCATGTTGTTGCCCCGTAGGTGTTCCCATTTCTACCCTATCAACCCTCTCTTGAATAGGTTCTAATTCAGCCCTCAGCATACGCCTCATTTCCCCCAACATCGCTTGCATTTGAAGGTTCAGGATGGCTTGTTGTTGAACTTCTTCGAATACGTCTTCGTCTTGATTATTGGACATATTCAGAATCTGGAAAAAAAGATTAGAACCCTCACAAACACTCCCACACGTGTTTCACTCAAGAATTATACACACACTCTTGCCTTTTTCCACTCTTTTGTGTCTCTTTAGCCCTTAATCAAACTCAAGAAACCAATTCAAAATATCCAGCAGCAATTCAAAATGAGAAATAACCAAAACTCACAAAGGGTCAAAAATTTGATTGCGATAGAAAATGTATGGAATACACGGTTTCTATGGTTTTAATAATTACCCAAAATTCACACAAGTCCGTAACAGATTTTGATAACTCTTTTTTTTCTGGATTTTTTTGGGCCAAAAGAGTTGAGAAAATGAGAAACAGGATTGGAACAAAAACATTCTTATTCTTTTTTTTGTAGAATCCTCAACTTCTTTTTTTTCTATTTTTCTCTCCTTGTTTTTTTATTTTTTTCTTCTTTTTTTTGTTACAGAAAGAAATAAGAAAACAATAAAGATGAAGGATGGTCAAACTTGCCTTAGAATCAAAACTCTGATATCAAATGATATGAACCCCACCGACGATTTACGATGAAACCCGATCACAATGATGGTTCAAGAACCCCAAGAACGTGAAAGACAAGATTGTTGAGCCTTAACCCCTTATCTAGCAAGATAAGAAACTAAGACTACGAATGATGGAAACGCCACACCAAGAAACCTAAGGATCACTCAAGAATCAAGGTGATAAGTTTGGTTGTTTGAACGCCACAAGACTAACTTGATAAGTTCAAAGAGTTCTTTCAAGAACAAAGAGGACACACCTCACAATAACATAAACTTGTTTTCAATATTCATAACATGATTACAAATTTCGTGGATACCATGTTTTATACTTGGAACAACCCTCCAAGAATAGGAAAAGCATTAATTTTAGCTTTGAAACAACACCAACATTAAAGTAAATAAGTTCCCACGTTTTTAGACCTTTTTGATACTAATAATAAGTAAATATAACAAATTGACTATGAACAATGTATTTAAGCATAACCAATCCAAAGCTAGATTAAAAAACAAAAAAAAAAATCCAAAGCTAGATTCATCCCCGTATTTAATAGCCTTGAAAATAGTCCAATTCATGCCCTTTCATGGCCTTATCTTGATGAACACATTTTTGTAGGTCCATTATCCTCTTCAATATGCTAATTAGAATCATGATAAATCATTAGAATATATTCTACTCATTCGAATATAATCATTCGAATATTCGAATATAGAATAAAATACTATAAATTCTATATATATATAAATTCTAGAATATAAAGAAAAATAATAAAAAAATGTTCCACTATATAATTTATATATTATGACATGGATAAAGTCTTGATTTTCATTTGGACCCACATTGGGCTTCACTTTTCCAGAATCGTTCCAATTCTCTTGAATCTGCCCGATAAGTGCTTTCTTGAAATTTTTGGCTCTAAGTCTTGTAATTGGACCACCAGGGAGTGATAAAGGATCTTGTGCAAGTTCAGCTCCATTCCCGCGTGTATGGTCAGCCCCACGTCCATTTTCAGCTCCTAGATTTGTATCAACTTAGATCTTTTGGACATGAGATGTACTCAAACTGACTTTTGACAACCAATACACATTTTGGATCAGAGTTTGGAGTGTTGTGGTCCTTTTAGGTGCTTGTAGCGCCATGCGGAGTCATAAAGACCCAAAGAGATGTATTTAGGCTCAATTTAGACGAATTTATCTAAACTTGGATCTTTAGGGGATTACATGTACTTGAACTGACTTTCGACACTCAATACACGTTTAGGGTCAGAATTTGGAGTGTTGTGCTCGTTTTAGGTGCTTCTAATGCTATTTGTTTTTGGTAGATGAATAATATTAACCAAAATATAATTACATATTTAGAATGGGCATACCCCAGCCAAAAAACCTATATCTAAACTTCGAGCATTTACAAGTGAGTCTAAAATCAACTCAGGTTATCCAAGGTCAACACTAAAATAAGCAATATAGGGAAACCAAGAAGCTACAAAATTTGACTAAGGCCTAAGGCGATATGAATAGCCGCCGGCTTAGCGTTACAAAATGAGCATCTCAGTATCTTATCAAAGCACAAAGCTAGATTTTGCCTTATAGGAGAGCCTTACAGAGGAGTGTAAACAGTTTGCCTGAAGATAGGCTCGGAAGTCCATATGCTTGGTTTATACAAAGCAGCACCTAGGATGTTCAAGGTGAAATGCATCAGTGTTGCACTAAGGGGTTAGCACCAACATTTTTTTGGTAAACAAATTGTATAAACCAAAAGATACTTCCACGTGTACAGAGGCATATCCCAGGAAATACAAAATCAGAGCCTAATCAAAGGCTTAAAATCTGCACGTAAATTAAACTAGTAACATGTAAAGTCCTGAAATTAGATACCAAGGCTTTATAAGACAGCCAAAGTTTACAAAATTCTTGGGTTGGATCTATCCACTAAAAGTAGATTAGTATCATTAGTGCCAAAACACTTTGAATCCTAAAGCCTTAATCTAACTAATTGTGAGATAGCTTCAATTAGGACCTTGAAATCTCTGATTTTGCCTTCAAAAATCCTTGCATTTCTTTCTCTCCATCTATAATAGATGAAGGAAGTAAAAGCTAGCTTAACTAGGACTCCTCAGAGTGACTTCCCTTTTGCATTAGCTAGCATCCAATCCACAGACTGACCCCAATCCCTAACCTGGCAGTGTAGATCACATTTGTTCACAAGTGTGGCCCATACTCTGGTTGAATAGCTACCTTTGACAAAAAGATGCTCATGTGTGGTAGCAAACACAACACACAAAATCACCACCAAATGTGTTTAGAGAACCATATCATCTTTCCCCACTTAACTGCTGGTCTTGTAGGGAACAATGCCTTTATGGGTTAGACTTAGAGAAAAATCTCCATTCTGACTTGTACTCTATTTTGAAACATCTTGTCTTGGAACTTGGGCAGGAGGAATTGGAACACTTCTAATCTCAAGAAGCTCAAAGGTGTTTGAAGTTGCCAATGCCATTGATTGTCTTGAATGACAACACTCACCATAGAGTCCACAGTACAAGAAGTTCCTGACAAATTTTTTTGCCCAAATCTGGCCCAAAGGACACCTAGAGGATGCCAATTATCTGTAAGAAGCTTCACAGCAGTACCATCTCCAATAGTTATAGAGCAAAATGGCAGAAACTTGCTCTTGAGCTTGAGAAGCTTTCTCCAAACCCAAGATGGGTTAGAAGGAATCGAAACCAAGAAAATTGAACTTTTTCTGATTAGGTAGTTTGACACCAATCTTTCCAAAGTGATCTTTTAAAAGGGAGTAGGAAGAACCATAAGTGTTTGGCTATAGAAACTTCATTAGCTAGAACCAGATCCCTAAGGCCACACTCACCTTGTACCTTGTCAAAGCACAGGTCTTCCAAAACTACCTTGGCCCCCAGAAGCTCTAGTATCTTGACCATTCCATAGAAAATTTCTTACCAAGCATTGGACTTTCTTCACCATTTCTTTAGGGAGAATGGAAAGACCACTCCAAAAGTTGACCATAGCCTTAAGGACATCCTTGATAAGTTGGAGTCTTCCTGCATACAAACAATGTATTAACACAAAAAAAGGATTAACCCGAAAAATACAAACAAATATATTAACCCGAAAATATATTAAACCAAAAAATATATTAACCTGAAAAATACAAACAAATATACAAGGGGCATACCCCAGGATATACAAAGCTACAAAGCCAAAAAAGAGATAAGCCTAGCTAGCTAAAGCCAAAACAATTCTAAACCCAAAAAATAAGCCAACTAAAACTCAATCCATTACAAAAACAAACCAAACTCCTCAATGTAAACAAAAATAACAAAGAAACAAATTAACATATTCAACCCCTAAAGAGGCTAAAAAAATTAAAAGGTTGAGATCCCAAGCAGCATGGAGAGACAGGTTCAACTCTGAGGCATGGACACCTTTAAGCAACCAAAACCTATCCCTAATGGAGCCCGAGATAACCTTGATCAAAACAGCATTATCCCTGATTTTTCCCTAGAAGATTCTGAGGTGTTCCTCTCCCTCCAAATATGGTAAATAAAGGTTGTGAACAGAAGCTTCAGAATGGAGCTAACAAGAAACTTACCTTTGGCCTTAACTAGGAGCGAAGAGATCCATTGATACAAGTTGGAGTGGGGGCTGCTTAAACCACATTTAGCTAGAAGAGTGTCCCAAATTGACATTGTGGATTTGCATCCCACAAAAAGGTGCTCAGCTGACTCACACCCACCCACACAAAATACACATGAAGGGCTAATAGATGTAGGCATGGACCAATGTTCCATTCTATCCTTAGTCAACAACTTGCCTTTGATAGCCACCCAAGAGAGGATGAGAAACCTAGGCACATGGCGATTGAACCAAATCAGCTTAGTCCACCTCACACACTCCCTATCCAGAGCAAGGGTTTATAGGTATCTTTAACTGAGAAAAGCCATTTCTTGCTAGGGGTCCAAGCCCAAGAATCACTCATTAGACCCTTGGGAGGGGGAGATGGGTATCTCTAATCTCCATAAGCTCAAAAGTGTTTGAAGAGGGCCAATTCCAGCACCCATTTCGAATCACCTTACTCACTGTAGAGTCAATATCCCACCATGTACCCGAGAGAATCCATGGGCCAAATTTGGTAATGAGAACTCCCAAAGGGTGCCATTGATCAGTAAGAAGCCTCACATGCTGCCCATTGTGAATAGTAACTTTGCAAAAGGGAGAGAATTTATTCCTTAATTTCAGAATTTTCTCCAAACCCAAGAGCAAGCAGAAGAAATAGGAGTAACATAAAGGAGCTCTTTTTTTACTAAGAAGGTGAGGCACAAATCCTTCCACAAGGAATAGCAATCATTTGAGATTAAGAACCATAGGTGCCTTACCACTGAAACTTCATTGGATAGAATCAAAGTGATTTTACACAAAATAGCCTGATTGGAGCTAAAAATAGACTCCACCTCAAGCATTTTTGAATCCCAAGTAACCCAAATCCTTCCTCCTTGAGAAAAATTATAATTAGCTAGAATCTTCCAATTAGGGAACACACTTTGAGCAATTGAAGAAAACTTAGGAAATTTCACCTTAGTTTCACCAAAGAGCACAAATTCAGTTAAAAGTCTCTACACAACTTTCTGACATTCGCCTGCTTGAGAGTACTATTGAAGCTTCTCACTTTCCAAGTGGCAAGATTAATCATAGATTGATTGGGCGGTGGGTTACCCAACCTTTGATAACCAATTTCCCCTTCACCTTACTAGGGTGAGGGGTACCTTTCCCTTTCTTCTTCAGTTTCTTCTTGGAGCTCTTAGAATCTTGGCCCATAGAATTAGGAGCCATAGGGGTGAGGGACTCATTGTCTTGATCAGTGCCCATCTTCATCTCCTCCTCACCATGGCGAGCCTCTTCTATGGGTGGGAGCATGGCTATAGGGCTATCCAAAGAACTACGCTCCAAATCATTGAAACTTGGAACAATAGCTAAGCTTTTATCCACTAAAGGAGACTTTTCTCCCAAATTTCTTTTTTTTTTTTGTGACCACTGTCCATCCTTCTCCTGAATAAGATTCAATGGGAGTGGTAATGGATAAGATGGGGGGGTCAATGGTGGCAATGGGAATTATAGGGAGCTCGGGGGTTGATATTTTGGTGGGCCTAGGAGATGGAGATGAGGTCTCTTTGGGGGAGTGGGGAGGGGAGGTGGGAGTATCTGGTTGGTTAGGGCTTGAGGGGGAAGAGAAGGTTTAGGTTTATGGACTAGGGGAACCGCATTACAATCATGGCCAAAGATGTTACACTTGTGCATCTTTTAGGTAGAACTTCATATTCAACTTGGACATTTATAGGGAACCAGCCATCCAATCCAAGATCAATATCAAAGTGTTTAACCACCTTAGTCTGGGTAGTGATTTCAACACAAACTCGAGCATACTCATATTTACCTCATTTGGCTGTCCATGGGTCAGTATAGAGAGGAGTACCAACAGCACTAGCAATGTGTCCCAAGGCCTCTGTTGACCTTAGTTCAAGGGGAACATTCAAAAGCCGTACCCAAATAGGGATCTTAGAGACCTTCACCTTGCAAAATTTGACATTAGGCTGCCAGTTTTGGAGAATAATGGGCTTACCAAGTAAGAAGCAAGGTCCAGCTTCAAGAACAGCATCTCTAGCTTCAATAGAGTCAAATTTGAAAAAGAAGACATCCTTGTTGGCTGAGACCTCAACTAAACCTTTTTTGCCCCATAATTGCATGGAAATAGACTTAACCAAATGCAATGGAGAGGACTTACCCACAAAGAAAACCACAAGACAATTTTCCTATTTTGCTAAGCTTTCTTTGGATATGCAACCCGGTACCATGACTGTAATTCTTTCTTCTTCAAATATTGTAGTTTCTTCATAAGACAAGTGAAGCTTTTGTCCCTGATTTTGCTTAACTTTTTCAGCCCAAGAACCCTTAGGAGTAGGGTTACTAGTTGGGGCAGCTTTACAAAGTTTCTCATAGATACCATTGTTCTCCATAGGGAGGGGGTGGGATCTCTCTACCAATTCCTTGAGTAAGAAGATAAAGTTCAAGATCTTGGACCAGAGCATTATACTCAGGGAATTTACCTTGTTGCACTAGTCAAGGCTCACCCATGGTTAGGGTAAGATTGGCTTGATTAGGGGTAATTGGTGGATCAAAAAAAAGGCTTAATTTGGAGCTCACTAGGACAAGCTTTTCTATCTATTTTGGTGACATTAGAACAGCCCTTTGCAGGTGAAGGACGTCATTTTTCTTGTTGGCCACTAGTCAAAGGCTCAACCAAAGTTAGGGAAAGGTTAAAGGCTGAATTTGGGTCTTTAAAGGACAAATGGCTTTTCCTATTTTGGTGAAAGTATGACACCTTTTTGTAGATGAAGGACAGCCCTTTTCAGGTGTAAGAGCTTCCAGCTGAGGGAAGGACAAGTCCTTTTCCTTAAAACCTGGAAAGCTGTCTTGCTTTTCTTTAAAACCCGGATCTGTGTCTGGCACCCTTTGGACCTCTGGTTTTGGGGTGGCATTGGCTTGAATCACACCTTTTTTTTTTGGTAAACGCTTGAATCACACCTAACTCTAGTGTATTGAAGCTTTCTTCACCATGAACATCATGAAGCTTCAAATCCTTGCTTGTTGAATGATTAGGGATCACAAGGCCACCTTGATTGGACACAAGAAAAATAGGAGGCAGATTCTTTGTTTTTTCTTTAAACACCTTATTCAAAGCTTTGACGGACCCTTTGCTAAGCATGATGCCAAGCTTAGAGGAGCCATTATCCCTCTTACCTAATTCACCATTAAAGCTGGAGCTTACACCTTTGGGAGGAACATTCTTGGCAGAACCAAAAGGAGCTTCTATGGACCCACCCTTTGTCAAGGTAACATTATCCCCTAACTTTTCAGCTTTGGGAGAGCTGAAAGTCAAATCTTTGGTCTTGTCTTCACCATAAAGGCTTTCACCTGCCAGGAGAACATTCTTTCCACCATTCTCAGAAAAATCCACAAATTAATCTTCTTCTTTTTCACCCAAAAACTCACCATTGTTGACTTTTGGGAAAGCTATACTATAAAGTGATTCTTCACCCAAAAAATTACCTTCTATAACTTCTGGGTTTTCCAGCATGGAACTTCCATCTCCATTAAATTTTAGAAACAGCTTCACGAGACATAGAATTCATCTTGCCCGAACTTTTCTTACTGATCTTTGAAACTTGCTGAGTCTTGGCTTCAAAGTAAGTATCATTCGCCATTTTAGAAACTAAGTTCAGCTCCTCCCAGAGGAGGAGCAAAAGAAAACCCTCACCTGGTTTCTAGAGAGAAGGGAGCACTTGTCTCTCTAGAAAACAGCTTCTGGGAGAGTTTGTCAATCAAACTTTGATAATCTGATTTGGTAAGCTTGGTTGTAATGAGTGGGACACCAAGATATCTAACTGGAAGAGACCCTTCTGTAAAACCCAGTTCAGCATGAATGAGAGAAGACATCTCTGGGCTCACCCCTGATAAGAACAGTTGGTTCTTTGAAATATTTGGTTGAAGCCCTGATAGTTCTTGGAAAATGGCCAAAGCTTCCTTACGCATATGCACGTTGTTTCTCTCTCCTTTACGGGACAAGAGTACGTCATCAACAAAGCACATATTGACTAAGTTAAGCTCTTTGCACCTCCAATGGAACTGGAACTCTGGGTGTTTGGCTGCAAAGCTCAAGATGCCTGTCGAGACCTCCATGATGATGACAAAGATGTAAGGAGAGATTGGATCCCCTTGTCTAATTGCTTTAGCACCCCTAAAGTAACCATGCAGCTCCCCATTTATATTCACTGAGTATGAGGGAAACGAAAGGCACTCCATGACCCAAGAAATGAAAACATTTGGGATCCAAGGCATTGAAAAGGTGTCATTGGTGACCAGTTCACACTATCATAGGCTTTCTTAAGGTCCACCTTGAGCGCACACCTTGGCAAACCAAGTGATCTATGGTAGCTTCTGAGCAATTCTTGAGAGAGAAAAATATTGTCAACCATTCTTCTTCCTGGGAAAAAAGCACTTTGGTTCTGACTTACGATGTTGGGTAATACAAGCTTGAGTCTTTCAGCAAGTATTTTTGTGATGCACTTGTAGACTACATTGCAGCAAGAGATAGGTCTAAAGTCCCCAATACTAGTGGAATTAGGGACTTTGGTTTTGACTTATGATGTTGGGTAATACAAGCTTGAGTCGTTCAACAAGTATTTTTTTGATGCACTTGTAGACTACATTGCAGTAAGAGATAGGTCTAAAGTCCCCAATACTAGTGGGATTAGGAACCTTTGGTATTAAGGTGATTGCAGTATAGTTAACCTCTTTTAGGAGGTTACTAGTAGTAAAGAACTCCAAAACAGCTTTGGTTACATCCCCCACCCACCACATGCCATGTTTTCTTAAAGAATCCAACTGAAAAACCATCTGGTCCAGGAGCTTTACCACTTCCCATACTGAAAATAGGTTGCTTAACATCATAATCTTCAATGGGAAGAGCCAAAGGTACAGCCAGATCAGGTCCAAACTTTTTTGGCAAAGCACAACCAAGTATACTCCAGTTGACTCTCATTTCTTCATTTGGTGTACCCAAGAGGTTTTTGTATTAGTCCAAGATATGATCCTGGATCTCCTCATGGGAATTAAGTAGAGAGCCTTGGTATTTCAGGTGTGTAGTCCTGATTTTGAATCTATTCTTTTTCATGCTTTGAAAAAAGAAAGAAATGTTCTGATCTCCCAATTTAAGCCAGTGTACTCTTTACTTCTGCCCGTAGAAGTTCTCGTCAGTATGTCTAAGCTCAGAGAATTTGGAGCATGTGTGCTTCATCCAATTTAACTCTAGAAAGGAGATTACTGTAAAATCTTTGGTTGAACCTCCTCGGTTCACCTTTAAGTGCCTTAAGTTTTTAACAAAGTCTAAACATTGATGTGCCTGAAATCTGAACCCCCCAAACTCTGTCCAAAAGCTGTCAAAACCCTTCTCTTTCAAACCTAAACTCAAAAAACTTGAAGTTTACCTTGGTTTATAGGGGTCCTTCTCCATTTATAAGACAATTGAACTATGATCAGAGATGCCAGGAGGAGCAAAGAGACACTTTGTGTCTGGGAACGAGTCCATCCAGTGAATATTTGTCATGGCTCTATCCAACTTACACATAATAAAGGTTCCATCATGACACTTGTTTGACCATGTGAATTGACAACCTGAGTATGCAAGGTCCTCAACCTCAATAGTGAAAGTGCATTTGTTGAAGTCAAAGATGCCTTCATCCCATCCCTTAGCTCCTCCTTATTTCTCACTAGGGGAGGCAATAACATTGAAATCTCCTGTGATAAGCCATCGGGCATGAGAAGTGAGTGAGTGGTGGGAGCACAAGGATTCCCAAAGCTTCTTCCTTATCACTTTAGAATTTGATGCATATACGAATGTGATATAACATACAACATTAGGATGCTTAATAGTAAGCTTACAAAATATAACTTAGTCAGTAGTATCCAAAACTATCACATTTGTTTGACTCTGATATGAACCTTCTTCACCAAGCTACTTGGGACCATAACCCTATAATTTTTTACCCCACATAGGGGATGATTATGTTTTGTGTAATGCCTATATACTTTGAGAAATTTGTTTTGCTACAGTTTTGTAAGGACCGAGTTTTGTTTAGGTTTAGAATCTTTTTGGACCTAGCTTGCTAGACTGATTGTTTGGGTTTTGTGGCCCTGTATATCCTGGGGTATGCCCCTTAAATATTTGTGTGTATTTTTTCAGGTTAATACATTTGTTTGTCTACCGAAAAAAACAGTCAGTTCGAGTGCATGACATGCCCAAAAGAACCAAGTTTAGCCAAGTTCATCTAGTTTGAGCCTAAACACGTTCCATTGGGCCTTTTGACTCCGTATAGCACAAGAAGCGTCTAAAATGATCACAAAACTTCAAATTCCTATCCAAAATGAGTATTGGGAGTCAAAAGTCAGTTCGAGTACATGTAATGCCCGAAAGATCCAAGTTTAGCCAAGTTCATCATCTAGTTTGGGCCCGGCCCATTGGGTCTTTTTGACTTGTATGGCACTAGAAGCGCCTAATACGACCAAAAAACTTCAAATTCTCATCCCAAACGTGTATTGGGTGTCAAAGTCAGTTCGAGTACATGTCATGTAGAGAGTCTCACCTCTCTCTAGAACCTTTCCCTCAATTCGCCGCCTAAGGTTCTCCTCACCAGTGATTTTGTTTGGCTTGGCCTTGGGCTCCACCGAGCTCAGGGTCGGCCTCCTCCCCCTCTTCTAATTTCGATGAAGTTGCAGGTGCGGGGAGTTTTGATATTCGTGCTTCCTGATTGCATAGATCTGCCGTGCATCGGAGGAAGAAGCTGGGTGAAGCGCAACAGCTATGGATCTCGGCCTTTATTCTTCGTCGTCCCTGAGTTCTGTGCCATCTCCGTGTTCTGAGTTCTGCGTAGATCTGAGGAGGTAAGGTTCAGGTGAATTTGTACGTGTGGATCTCTACCTCCCCTGCGCCGTTGCTCGAGCGAGTAGTCTTTGAGGTATCCACCTTCCGCTACAGAGCCATGAAGACCATTTTCTCGAGTTCATGTTCAAGGTGTTATGCTCATCGAAGGTGGGGCTCGAGTCTTCTCTCCGTTGGAGCTTCCCCCATAGAGACATGGGACAGTTTCTAGTATGGTTTTGTTCATTTCTCCTTGCACAATGTTACTGGAAAATTAGTTTCAAGATTCGTGACGGCTGGTATTTATCGCTGGTGCCATGACGGGTCGTTGGTCTATTTCTACGGTGGTCGCCATCCTAATTAGAGCTGGGACTTCCCCTAATTAGAGCAAGGATTGCTGCTCTTTGTCCTTTTACGTTGTTGTCTCCCTGGTTGTTTCTTGTGAATTGATCGAGGCCCTTATTTACTCATTGACTGTGTCAGAAGAGGTTGCATCTCCCGGGTTTACCATTACCGAGGTTTCATGGTGAGGTCGCTTGTTTGGTTATGCTCGATTGCTGAGAGATGTCTGATCAGATCTGAGCTACTTGATGTGCTAGTTACTTGTCCTGTGACAGACGAGACTGCATCTATTGGGTTCTACTTTGCCGAGGCAGCCTAGTGAGGTCTCTCGTTTGGTCGTTCTAAGTTTCTGGTTGTTGAGTTGTTCTTGGTTTGATTGTTCGATATCTATGTGATTAGTCTGGTTTATGTAGTTATTTTATGGTGCACATTGGTTATTCTTGTGATACTGCTAGGATTGATAGTGTAGGCTATTAGTTGAGTTGTCCGTGCTTTTCTGGTGTGGTGTAGCTTCTGCTTTGGTTTGTTTTGTGCGATTCCTAGGTGTGATTCATGTGATGTACCTTCGTTTCGGTACTGTCCTTGTTCGTTTGTCATGCGTGCTCTTTGTGCAACATTATAGTGTATTTTTATTGTCTATCTAGCTATGAGGGTAGTACTATAATGTATGTTGTATACATGGGGTATGCACGTTGTACTTATGTTATTCTTTTGGTTAATATATTTTTACATTTGACAAAAAAAATTAGGGATTTAATCTAAGTTTAAGTTTACTTTAAAAAAAAAAGTACATGTCATGCCCAAAAGATCCAAGTTTAGCCAAATTCATCTAGTTTGTGCCTAAACATGTCCCATTGGGTTTTTTTGACTCCGTAGGGCATAGAAGTACCTAAAATGAGCCCAACAGTCCAAACTCTTACCCTAAACGTGTATTGGGTGTGAAAAGTCAGTCCGAGTACATGTCATGCCCAAAATATCCAAGTTTAGCCAAGTTCATCAAGTTTGGGTCTAAACACATTCCATTGGGTCTTTTGACTTCATATGGCACTAGAAGCACCTAAATCGACCCTAACAGTCCAAATTCTTACGCCAAATGTGTATTGGATGTGAATAGTCAGTTCGAGTACATGTCATGCCCAAACAATCCAAGTTTAGCCAAGTTCATCTAGTTTGGGCCTAAACACATCACACTGATTCCTTTTGATTCCATATGCCACTAGAAGAACCCAAAACGATAAAAAAAAGTCCAAATTCTTTACCCCAAACGAGTATTGGATGTGAAAAGTCAGTTCTAGTTCATGCCATGCCTAAATAATCCAAGTTTAGCCAAGTTCGTCTAGTTTGGGCCTAAACCCATTCCATTGGGTCTTTTGACTCTGTATGGGACTAGAAGCACCTAAAATGATCCCAACAGATCAAATTCTTACCTCAAACATGTATTGGATGTCAACAGTCAGCTTGAGTACAAGGCATGTCCTAACGAAAAAAATGTCATAACGATCCAAGTTTAGCCAAGTTCATCGAGTTTGGGCCTAAACACGTCCCATTTGGTCTTTTGACTCTGTATGACACTAGAAAAACTTGAAATGACCACAACACTCCAAATTCTTATCCCTAACATGTATTGGGTGTTAAAAGTCAGTTCGAGTACATGTCATGCCCAAAAGATCCAAGTTTAGCCAAGTTCATCTAGTTAGGGCCTTAACACGTCCCATTGGATTTTTTTGATTCTGTATGGCACTAGAAGCACCTAAATGATCACAACACTCTAAATTCTTATCTAAACCTATATTGGGTGTCAAAAGTCAGTTCGAGTGTATGCGATGCCCAAGATCCAAGTTTAGCCAAGTTCATCTTGTTTAGGCCTAAACATGTCCCATTGGGTCTTTTCGACTCCGCATGGCACTAGAAGTGCATAAAATGACCACAACACTCCAAACTATTATCCTAAATGTGTATTGGGTGTTAAAAGTGTTAAGGATCAACCTACACACCAAGTTCCAAGGATTCAACATCTTAAAGATGAGCATAATCAAGAAGGCAAAGAGCAAGTTCAAGAGGTTTCTGGTCCAATTAGAATGCGTCAAGACCAATAACAAAGGTCGCGGTCTAAGAAGCTTCAACATGCTTTAATCCACATTTTCAAGGCTTAGTCAATTTATCTAGTGAAGGTCTACAAGGACATCAAAGCTTTGGGATAAGTGCAGCACGAGTCCAGTACAACTTGGTTCAAGTCAACGTTACTAATGGGTTGAATTAAGTATGTAATGAGACATTTTTGTGTTACCTCTTGGGCTGAACGAAATTTGACTTTATATAGAGTCCATTAGTTTTATTTAGCTTGATATAGTCTATTCTTAATTATTTTTTAAAATATAATTAGGTTAGTTGCTTATTCTTGAGTTTTAGGATTTTAGGAAACCTTTGTAAAGGCTATAAATATGCCTTGCTAGAATGTTTTAAGGGTCCAGAATTTTAATTTAAGAAAAAACCAAAAGGTTGCTTTGTTTCTATCTTTGTGTTCTTGAGTAGAATACATGCTTAAAGAAACATTCAAGTAGATTTATCACCTTCTTGTGGAGTGTTTTGAAACTGGAATTCAGAAACAAGTTTTCTTTATTCTAGTTCTTGATCATCTATCTAAGAAATCTGTTTTTCTAGCCTTTTCTTAGGGGTTGTTGCCGAATTGGGTATTGGGGTTTTCACGTTAATGTTTCGTGGGTTCCTATACATAAAGGGATTCTCAAGCTTATTCTTGGAGGTTCCGTATCATTTGGTATCAGAGCTTTGGCTCTAGATCAGATTTTATCTCTTTAAAATTCCGTTTCTTTAATTATGATTTCTTGCATTTTCTTGTTCTTTTGATTTCAATTTTGGGTTCATAGTTGTAGTTTAAAAAAAATAGTAAAAAGAAGAAGAAAATTCGTGCAAAAAAAGAGCACGTATCAAAAAAGAAGAAGAAGAAGAGAGAATTTCATTCGAAAAAAAAGAAGGGAACTAAAATAGCTACTTTCCTAATTCTAGGAAGATATTTGTTTTTAAATTTGTTACTTTCCTAATTTTAGGAAGTACTTTATTTATAAATTCATTACTTTCTAAAGTGGTCACTTTCTAATTTTTTTTTACTTTCCTAAATTCTCTACTTTCTTAAATTCACTACTTTCCTAGATTAGACTCTTTCCTAAATTCATTTTTTCCCTAAATTAGTTACTTTCTTAAGTTCTTTACTTTCCTAACTTCATTACTTTCCTAAAATTAGTTACTTTCCTAAATTCTTTACTTTCCTAACTTCAATACTTTCCTAAAATTAGATAATTTCCTACATTCTTTACTTTCCTAATTTCATTACTTTCTTAAAATTTGTTAGTTTCCTAAATTTGTTACTTTCCTAAATTCATTACTTTCTAAATTTGTTTCCTGTTCAACTTGTTTTGAAAATTTCAGTTTTGAAATTCTACACATTACAAGGTATTTGAATTTTTTTTAAAGTGTGATTCACCTAAGAATATGAAAGAATAAGCTAGAGTGATGTGAGGAAAACCATGAGTGAATTTTTTTTTGAGTTAAACACGAGTGACCCCCATCTTTTGAGTGTAAACACGTGAGGGAGTGCTTGTGAGGTCTTTGAATTATTTTTGTTTCTTACATTCTATTGTAGTAGTGTCAAACCAAAGTGGAGATAATGATTTTGGTCATGTTCCTGTTGCTATGCTACGTGAGGCTCAACGAGGAGAGTTTACACATTTTAATTGAAATATGGAGGCCATGAGGGATGCATTAGAGCGTATGGATGCAAGGTTGCAGGCAGTTGAAAGAGCAACACCAAATCACGACGAGAGGCGGCGAGGAGGCAGAAACTGAATATCTCAAGTTGATGACTTGGAAGATGAATATTTTGATTATAATGAGGATGATGATGATACAATTGTTGGAAGGGTCATGCCTAGAGGAGGAAGAGAAGGTCGCGGTTTTGGTAGAGGTAGAGGGAGAATGCGAGAAAGTCAACTCAATGGTCGAAACTGAGGCAATGACGATTTTGTAGATAGAAATTTGGGAAGCATTAAACTTAAAATACCTCATTTTCAAGGTAAATCAGATCCGGAGGCGTATTTACAATGGGAAAAGAAGGTGGAACCCATTTGATTGTCATCAATTTAGTGAGGAGTAGAAAGTCAAGTTGGTGGTCACCCAATTTTCAGATCATTCTATAGCTTGGTGAGATCAATTGGTGACAAGTAGAAGAAGCAATTTGGAGAATACAATTGAGACTTGGAATGATCTCAAGTCTACAATGAGGAAGAGATTTGTACCTAGGCATTTTCATAGGGAACTTCTGAAAAAACTTCGAGTTCTTAGACAAGGAAGTAGGGGTGTAGATGATTACTACAAGGAGATGGAAATGCTCATGACTAGGGATGATATAGAGGAGGATACAGAGACCACTATGGCACGTTTCTTGGCTAGTTTGAACAAGGAGATAGCTGACCGAGTGGATTTGCAACCTTATGTGGAGTTAGAAGAGATGGTGCACATTGCCATCAAGGTGGAAAAGCAACTCCAAGGAAGAGGGGCAGCAAGGTATGTTTCCAAACCTTATTCCAACTCTAATTCTACTTGGAAAATGGATGGGAGGAGTGATTTTATGGGTGGAAATAAGGCTGCTTATGATGGTTCAAAGGGAAAGACAAATTCGATTTACAAAGAAAAATCTAAACTTGAAGAGCCCAAAGGAAGAAATAGAGACACTAAGTGTTGGAAGTGTCAATGTGTAGTCATATTAGCAAGGAATGACCTAATAGGAGAACTATGACCCTACGAAATGGTGAGATAGTGACTGATGAAGATGAGAGTAACAATGAAAGCCATGAGGAGGAGATGCCTGAATTGGAGAGTTGTAGTGAAGGGAGCATTGAAGAACCAATTAAGGGTGATGTGTTGGTTACAAGACGTGCTCTTAACACACAATTGAAGGAGGCTTGTCATGAGGAGCAACGAGAGAACTTGTTCCATACAAGGTGTCATGTTAAAGGCAAGGCATGTAGTGTGATTATCTATGGTGGGAGTTGCACTAATGTGGTGAGTACAATCTTGATTAATAGATTGGGGTTGTCTACTACACTACACCCACGACCATACAAGCTTAAGTGGCTTAATGATTGTGGTGAGGTCAAGGTGAATAGGCAATCTATTATCTCATTTTCAATTGGTAAATATCATGACGAGGTGTTGTGTGATGTGCTTCCTATGAATGCTGGAGATATTTTGCTTGGTAGGCCGTGGCAGTTTGATAGGAGAGCTATGCATGATGGGTACCTCAATAGGTATTCATTCACCAAGGATGGGCGGAAAACCATACTAACACCTCTTTCCTCAAAAGAAGTGTATGAAGACCGATGTAAAATGGAAAGGATGAGAGTGGAGCCTGAAAAGACAGAAAAAGAGAGGAAGAAAAGTGCTATAGAGAGTGAAAACAAAAAGAGTGAAAAAAAGAGGGAAAAGAAAAAGGAGAGAAAAGTGCAAAGAGTGTGAGTTTAGTAGCCAAGGCAAGTGAGGTTAGACATGCATTGTACTCCAATCGGCCAATATTTGTACTCTTGTACAAAGGGGCTTATTTTGTAACTAATGAACTTAACCCCTCTTTGCCTAGTGTGTTTGTTGATCTTTTGCAGGAATTTGAAGACAAGTTTCCTGAGGGGATGCCAAGTGATTTACCACCAATTAGAGGCATAGAACATCAAATTGACCTCATTCCTGGAGCTTCCATACCCAATAGGCCAGCATATAAAACAAATCCAAGTAAGACAAAGGAGATCCAAAAACAAGTGGAAGAGTTGCTAGCTAAGGGGTATGTGAAGGAGAGTCTAAGTCCTTGCTCAGTTCCTGTTATTCTTGTGCCAAAGAAGGATAGAACATGGAAGATGTGTGTGGACTGTCGAGCCATCAATAAAATCACTGTAAAGTATCGTCACCCTATTCTTAGGTTAGATGACATGCTTGATGAATTATATTGTTTGTTCACTAAGATAGACTTGAAATCTGGTTATTATCAAATTTGAATGAATGTTGGAGATGAATGGTAACCAACATTGAAGACAAAGTATGGGTTGTATGAGTGGCTTGTTATGCCATTTGGTCTTACTAATGCACCTAGCACATTCATGAGATTGATGAACCATGTGTTGCGTGAGTACTTGGGAAAGTTTATTGTTGTTTACTTTGATTTTTCTCATTTTTACTCTAGGTGCTTATATGATCATATCATGCATGTGCGTCAAGTACTAGAAATACTTAGGCAAGAAAAGTTGTATGCTAACATTAAGAAGTGTAGTTTTTGCATGGAGAGGGTTAATTTTCTTGGTATTGTAGTGTCTAGTCAAGGTATTGAGGTTGATGAGGACAAGGTAAGAGCCACTAAGGAATAGCCAAGACCTAAGAATGCTAGTGAGGTGAGGAGCTTTCATGGGCTTGCTGGTTTCTATAGGAGATTCATTAGGGATTTTAGCACAATAGCCACACCTTTGAATGAGTTAGTTACGAAGAATGTTGGTTTTGTTTGGAGTGGGGCACAAGAACATGCATTTAATGAACTTAAGGATAAATTGTGCGCTGCACCTTTGCTTGCTTTACCTAACTTTGATAAAACTTTTGAGATTGAATGTGATGCTAGTGGCATAGGAATTGGAGCTGTTTTGATGAAGGATCAAAGACCACTAATGTACATTAGTGAGAAGTTAAGTCGGGCAGCCTTGAAGTATCCAACATATGACAAGGAATTAAATGCTTTGGTTCGAGCTCTGCAAACATGGCACATTATTTATGGCCTAAGGAGTTTGTGATTTACACTGACCGAGAAAGTATAAAGCATTTAAAGGGTCCAGATAAGCTGAATCGTAAGCATGCTAAATGGGTGGAGTTCATTGAAACATTCTCATATGTGGTTAAGTATAAGTAAGGTAAAGAGAATGTAGTTCCAGATGCATTATCCAGAAGGTATACTCTACTTAATTCTCTTAGTGCTAAATTGTTGGTTTTTGAGCATATTAAGGAGTTGTATCGATATGATGATGATTTTGGTGAAATATATGCATCTTGAGATCATGGGGCTGTTTCGGATGATTTGTACTGTTTGATGGTTTCTTGTTTAAGAGAAATAGGTTGTGCATTCCTAAATGTTCTATGAGGGAATTGTTGATTAAGGATGCACATTGAGGAGGCTTAACGGGGCATTTTGGGGTAAATAAGACCTATGAGATGCTGTTAGTATATTTCTTTTGGCCTGGTATGAAACATGATGTGCATAAGGTTTGTGAGCATACATGTAGAGAAGCTAAGTCTAGGTTGAATCCACATGGGTTGTATACACCACTACCTGTTCCTAGTGAACCTTGGATAGATTTGTCTATGGATTGTGAGCTTGGATTGCCTAGAACTAGGAAAGGCCGTGATAGTATATTTGTCGTGGTTAATAGATTTAGTAAGATGGCTCATTTTATACCATGTCATAAAACTGATGATGCTAAGTTGATTGCTGATTTATTTTTCAAAGAAGTTGTGCGATTACATGGCATACCTAAGAGCATTGTTAATGCTTTTTTCGTAAAGAGAGGTTTCTACTTCAAAGAAAGTCCAAGCTGAGCCCAAGAGGAGATGGTCTTTTCCAAATTCTTGAAAGGATTAATAACGCATACAAGGTTGACCTGCCAAGTGAGTATAATGTTAGTGCTTCTTTTAATGTGGCTGATTTAAGTCCTTTTGATGTAGGTGGTGCATTAGATTCGAGGTCGAATCCTTTTGAGGAGAGGGGAAATGTTAAGGATCAACCTACACACCACGTTCCAAGGATTCAACATCTTAAAGATGAGCATAATCAAGAAGGAAAAGAGCAAGTTCAAGAGGTTTCTAGTCTAATTAGCATGCCTCAAGTACCAATAACATGGTCGCGGTCTAAGAAGCTTTAACAAGCTTATCCACCATTTTCAAGGCTTAGTCAATTCAGCTAGTGAATGTCTACAAGGACATCAAAGCTTTGAGATAAGTGCAACACGAGTCCAGTACAACTTGGTTTAAGTCAACGTTACTAATGGGTTGAATTATGTAATGGGTTATTTTTGTGTTACCTCTTGGGTTGAACGAAATTTAACTTTATTTAGAGTCCATTAGTTTTATTTAGCTTGATATAGTCTATTCTTACTTATTTTTTAAAATATAATTAGGTTAGTTTCTTATTCTTGAGTTTTAGGATTTTAGGAAACTTTTGTAAATGCTATAAATATGCCTTGTTAGAATGTTTTAAGGGTCGAGAATTTTAAATTAAGAAAAAACCAAAAGGCTATTTTGTTTTCATCTTTATGTTCTTGAGTAGAATACATGCTTTAAGAAACATTCAAGTGGATTGATCACCCTCTTGTGGAGTGTTTCGAAACTGGAATTCAGAAACAAGTTTTCTTTATTCTAGTTCTTGATTATCTATCTAAGAAATATGTTTTTCTAGCATTTTCTTAGGGGTTGTTGCCGAATTGAGTATTGTGGTTTTCACGTTAATGCTCCATGGGTTCCTATACATAAAGGGGTTGTCAAGCTTATTCTTGGAGGTTCCGTATCAAAAAGTCAGTTCGAGTACATGCCATACCAAAAGATCCAAGTTTAGCCAACTTCGTCTAGTTTGAGCCCAAACACGTCTCATTGGGTCTTTTTGACTTTGTATGCCACTAAAAGCACCTAAAATGAGCACAACACTCCAAATTCTTATCCCAAACTTGTATTGGGTGAAAAGCCATATCGAGTACATGTCGTGCCCAAAAGATCCAAGTTTAGCCAAGTTCGTGTAGTGTGGGCCTAACACATTCCATTAGGCCTTTTTTACTCCATATTACACTAAGAAGCGCCTAAAACGACAACAATAATTCAAATTCTTATCCTGAACGTGTTTTGGCTGTCAAAAGCCGGCTTGAAGACATGTCATGCCCAAGCTAAACTTGGATCTTCTGGGCATGAAATGTACTCAAACTAACTTTTGACACCCAATACACGTTTAGAATAAGAATTTGAAGTTTTTTGGTCATTTTAGGCATTTCTAGTGCCATATGGAGTAAAAAAGACTCAATGGGACGCGTTTGAGCCCAAACTAGAGAAACTTGGTGAAATTTAGATATTTTGGGCATGACATGTACTCGAACTTACTTTTCACCCAGTACACATTTGGGATAAGAATTTGGATTGTTATGTTCATTTTGTAATTCATCAAGAAAACTAACTAATCTAGGAATGAGATGGTGATACTTTACAGTGATGTTATTTATGGCTCGGCGATCAATGCACATCGTCCATGTCCATCCTTCTTAGTCATAAGAAATACGAGAACCACATTAGGGCTCAGGCTTCTATGGGCATACCCCTTTTCCATGAGCCTGCTCGCTTGTCTTTCAAACTCCTTTGTTTCATCCGGATATCTTCTATGAGTGGGTTTGTTTTGGATGAGACCTCCAAGTACAAGTCAATTCGGTGCTCGATTCTCTTAATTGGTGGCAGCCCTTTTGGCCTCTCCTCAGGGAATACTTCTTTGAAGTGCTGCAAAAGAGATACAAAAACACTAGGTAAATAGTGGTTAAGTTCGTTAGTCGAAAATCAAGCCTCTTTATACAAAAGTACAAGCAAATGCCGGTTGGAACTCAAAGCTCTCTTAATTTCACTCTCTCTTGCATCAAAACTTTCTTTTCTTCTCTCTTTATTTTTCTCACTCCTCTCACCCAACTCTCTATTTTTCACTCTTTTCTTTTGTTCAGACAATCCTTTTTTTGAACTCCCACTCTCTTGATCTTCCTGACTCTCTCTCTTTTTTTCATTCTCAATCTCTCTTTGTTTTTCATTCTCTATTTTCAACTTCAATTGATCTTCTTGAACTTGTTTTGGGGTCAGGGGTACAAGAGTAATGGGTTTCTTATCAATTACAAAAGTATATATATTTTTGTAACCATTATGAGTGGCTTTTCTATCACATTTCCACGGTCTCCCCAACAGAAGATGACTTGCTTGCATTTACACTACATCACACAAAACTTCATCCTTGTACTTGTTAATAGAGAAACAGACTAACACTTGCTTATGCACCTCGATTTCCCCACTATCATTCAACCATTTCAGTTTGTATGGATTGAGATGTTTTAATATAGGGAAGTTTAGTTTTTCCACCATGTAAGTGTTACCCACACTAGTACAACTTTCCCCATCAATAATCATACTACACACTTTATCATAAACAAGTCATCTAGTATGAAAAATATTTTCTCGTTGTACCTTCTCATCTTCTTCGGCTATGACACTAAGAACTCTTCGTTTTACAGAAAGTTCCCCATTGACCGATTCTTTAATGTCACTTGCATCCTCTAGGGGTGGCATGGACTCCTTTTCAGAATCACTTTTGATTTCCACATTCTTGCCTTGCAATGATAGTCTCTTCATCTTAATGCTAGACAAATAGTTATCCACCCTCTCACCAAACCTATCTTCTCTATTTCCATGTCGGAAACCTCTATCTCCAACCCCATGGCCTAATCTGCCCATGTGAGAATATCGCTCATCTTCATCAAAGTAATTTCCAAATTCATCCTCATACTAACCCCTAAGTGATCGTCTCTCCCTTCGATGCCCCATAAGAGCTCTAGGTTGCTCTACCAGTGTTTCGACCGGATCAATCCTCTCATGCAATCGTTCCAGGACTTCTTCTAACGTTCTCTTAAATTCACCCACTAACGCCTCAATTTGTAACTTCAACATACCACCTTCAGCCATTCCTCTGCTACTATTTCTGTTTGATAGACGTGAAAGAGAATAAGATTAGTAGAAAAAAATGAAGGACCACACAATCTCTCTCTCACGTGTTTACACTCAAAGATTGAGGTTCACTCAATTTCTCTCGTGTTTCACTCAAAATATTTGGCTTTTACCCTCTGATTTTCTCACACACTCTTGCCTTTTACCACTCTTAGTTTCTCTTTCTGTTCTTGATCAAACTAACAAACAATCTGGAATTTTCAAGCAACAACCAAAAGACCTAAACAAATCAAACACTATGAGAAGATAAGGAAAAGAAACAACTAATGGAAAAAATTAGAGATAAGGAAACAAAAGGAGATCAACTTATACTATGTTTTTACAGAAGATAAGTTAGGACAAGATAAGGTAAGGATAAGATGCGATAAGATAAGATAAGATAAGGTAAGATAAGATAAGATAAGATAAGATAAGATAAGATAAGATAATAAAAAGATAAGATAATAAAAAGATAAGATAAGATAAGATAAGATAAGATAAGATAAGATAAGATAAGATAAGATAAGAAAAAAGATAAGACAAGTTATGACAAGATAGGATAATATAAGATGAGATAAGAAAATATAAGATAATTATGACAAGATGAGATATAATATGATACGATAAGACAATGATAAGATAATATAAGATAGGATGAGATAAGAAAATATATGATAAGATAAGATAAAATGAGATAAGAAAAGATATGGATAAGACAATGATAAGATAAGATAAGATAATATAATATAATTTATGATAAGATGAGATAAGATATGATCTGACAAGATATGACAAGATATGATGAGATAAGATAAGATGATAATATGATAACTAAAACAATGGAAATTCGAATTTGAAATTTGAAATTCTAAATTTTTAGATGAAATTGTGCAGATTGTAGATCTCGAAAATCCGTTCGATTTTTTTCGGTAAACGAATTGTATAAACCAAAAGATACTTACACATGTACAAGGAGCATACTCTAGGAAATACAAAATTAGAGCCTGATTAGAGGCTTAAGATCTGCACGCAAATTAAACTGGTAATATTTAAAGTACTGAAATTAGATATCAATGCTTCATAAGACAGCCAAGGTTTACAAAATGCTTGGGTTAAGACCCCATCTATCCACTAAACGTAGATTAGCATCATTAGTGCCAAAACACTTCGAATCCCAAAGCCTTTATCGGACTAATTGTGAAATAGCTTCAGTTAAGATCTTGGAATCTCTGATTAAGCCTTCAAAAATCCTTGCATTTTCTTTCTCTCCATATATAATTGATGAAGGAAGTAAAAGCTAGCTTAACTAGGACTCCTCTGAGTGACTTCCCTTTTGCTAGCTAGCATCCAATCTACAAACTGATCCCAATCCCTAACCTGGCAGTGTAGATCACATTTGTTCACAAGTGTGGCCCATACTCTAGCTGAATAACAACAATTGACAAAAAGATAAAAAGTGGCTGTAGTTTAGTGGTGAGAATTCCACGTTGTGGCCGTGGAGACCTGGGCTCGAATCCCAGCAGCCACAGTTTGATTCTCTTTGTTTACCCAAAAAAAAAACAATTGACAAAAAGATGCTCATGTGTCTCCTGGTAGCCAACACAACACACACAATCAGAACAAAACCCTGGTGGTTGGTCCCATTGTGCAACCCTATCTATAGTGGAAAGTTTATTTCTCAAAGCCAACCAAGAGATAAAGCTGCACCTTGGGATGTGTTTAGAGAACCATATCACCTTTGCCCACTTAATCGGTTGTCTTGTTGGGAGAAATCTCCATTCTGACTAGAACTCCATTTCCAAACATCTTGTCGTTGAGCTTGGGGAGGAGGAATTGGAACACTTCTAATCTCAAGAAACTCAAAGGTGTTTGAAGTTGGCCAATGCCATTGCTTGTCTTGAATGACAACACTCACCATAGAGTCCATAGTCCAAGAAGTTCCTGACAAAAGTCTTTGCCCAAATCTGGCCCAAAGGACACCTAGAGGATGCCAATTATCTGTAAGAAGCTTCATAGTAGTACCATCTCCAATAGTTATAGAGCAAAAGGGCAAAAACTTGCTCCTGAGCTCTTGAGAAGCTTTCTCCAAACCCAAGATGGGTTAGAATGAATGGAAACCAAGAAATTTGAACTCTTTCTGATTAGGTATGTTTGACACCAATCTTTCCAAAGTGATCTTTTAGAAGGGAGTGGCAAGAACCATAAGTGTTTGGCTATAGCAACTTCATTAGCTAGAACCAAATCCCTAAGGCCCAACCCACCTTGAACCTTGTCAAAACATAGGTCTGCCCAAGCTACCTTGGCCCCAGAAGTTTTAGTGTCTTGGCCATTCCATAGAAAATTTCTTACCAAGCATTGGACTGTCTTCACCACTTTTTTAGGGAGAATGAAGAGACTCGATTGTGATCAGAAGAAATAAAATTATCTCTAAGCTTTGAATGATCAGAAATAATCTCTTTTGCAACTAATAAACTTGAAGCTTCCTTGGACTGAGCTTCTAACTTCCCAGGCTCAACGAAACCACTCTCTGGTCCAAATTTCTTAGTATTAGAACCTTGCTTAAGAGCATTAAAACCAATAACATGGGCATTAGCTTCCCTAGCTCCCTTAGTAACCATATCATTCAAAACAGCATGGCCATTGAAAGACACTCCAAGCTTAGCTTGACCACTAGCTCAATCTTTCATAACACCACCTGAAACTTGCTTACCAACATCTGCAGCGTGCTTAATGTACTCATCATTAAACATTGTTAGAGGTCGTGGCCTCCCCTAAGGGAGGGAGAGGCAAAAACTAAAACCAGAATTCCAGAGAGAGGGGAGAGCTTCTCTCACTAAAAAAGCAGTTTATTTCAATGTATCCAATGGCAGGTTGTCTGTCCTTGATCAAGCTGACGTGGAGGAGTCATATCCATGCTTAGGTGGTAGTACAAGTGTACCTAAAACGTGCTCCAAGGATGTCTTGGGCAAAGGCAATGTGAAATCACCTTTATCTTCAGGTACAACCACAATTAAGACTGATTGTCCTTGCTCCGGGTTTTGGGGCAAGTTGTCTGTCCTTGCAAGCAAATTTTTAGCTTTGTTGTTGCCCAAGGTATGCAAAAGTAGGTGTCCTTTCTCCTTTTGCTTTTGTCCTTTCACTTTTTGATCAGAATGCATGTCATCGTCTGTACTCCATGCACAACTAGGGTTAACTAGAATTGGTGAGGTGGCAGGAGTTGATTGGCTCTCAAGTATAGCCTCATTGACCAATGGACAAAAGATTTCACCCTTGTTCATCTCTCTCCTTCGTGCTCCTCCTTTGGCCAGAGATCCCTTGGTGATTTGCCTGAGTTTTTCAGTAAGGGAAAGCTTGTTTGCTTCTAAACATGGTCTTTGTCCTCAGAAGCACCTGTAAAAGCTTCATTTACAAAACATGGGGCTCCACCAAAGGATGAAGGAACTTTAAAGAACTATAATCCAGTAATAACAAGTCATTGTGTACCTGAGAAGAAGGGACCAAAGAAATGTGCCCACAAGACATTGAAAGCTCATCCAAACCTTTGAGTTGCTCCTCATTAGAGCTAGAAGCAGCCTCATCATTGCCATTAATGGCCATTTGGACCTTTCCTCCCTTATTTGGTAAGTTAAGGTTGTAGCTAAAGGTGCCAAAACAAGTAGCATGCTCCTGGTCATCTCCATTAATACGAGCATCAACTGCTTCTGCCACATTTAGTGCACGAACACACACTTTCTTTTCATCATTCTTTGTTCTCCATAGCTAAAACCTTGTCCAAACTTGGAGATTCCTCCAAGGAAGAGCTAGAAGCAACTCTAACTTCTGGGTTTTTCAGCATCGAACTCCCATCTCCTTTAAACTTTAGAACAGCTTCATGAGACTGAAAGCTCATCTTACCTGAACTTTTCTTACTGATCTTTGAACCTTGCTGAGTCTTGGTTTTAAAATAAGCATCATTCACCATTTTAGAAACTAAGCTCAGCTCCTCCTAGAGGAGGAGCAACAGAAAACTCTCACCTGGTTTCTAGAGAGAAGGGAGAGCTACTCTCTCTAGCAGTATGTCCCACCGTTCCTTTCTCATTAGTTTAGGTGCTTCTAGTGTCATACGGAGTTAAAAGACCTGATGAGATGTGTTTAGGTTCAAACTAGATGCTCCATTCCTGAGAGCCTCAAAGTGATTTTACACAAAAATAGTCTGATTGGAGCTAAAAATAGACTCCACCCCAAGCATTTCTGGATCCCAAGTAACCCAAATCCTCCCTCCTTGAGAAAAATCATAATTAGCTAGAATCTGCCAATTAGGGAACACACTTTGAGCAATTAAAGAAAACTTAGGGAATTTCACCTTAGTTTCCACCAAAGAGCACAAATTCAGTTGAAAGTCTCGACACAACTTCCTGACCTCCACTTGCTTGAGAGTACTATTGAAGCCTCTCATATTCCAAGTGGCAAGATTAATCATAGATTGATTGGGCAGTGGGTTACCCCACCTTTGATAACCAATTTCCCCTTCACCTTACTAGGGTGAGGGGTACCTTTCCCTTTCTTCTTCAGCTTCTTCTTGGAGCTCTTAGAATCTTAGCCCACAGAATTAGGAGCCACAGGGGTGAGGGACTCATTGTCTTCAATAGTACCCATCTTCATCTCCTCCTCACCATGTGAAGCCTCTTCTATGGGTGGGAGCATGGCTATAGGGCTATCCAAAGAACTATGCTCCATATCATTGACACTTGAAACAATAGCTAAGCTTTTATCCGTTAAAGGAGACTTTCTCTCAAAAAAAATTTTTTTGACCACTGTCCATCCTTCTCCTAAATCAGATTCAGTGGGAGTTGTAATGGATAAGATGGGGGGTTAATGGTGGCAATGGGAATTATAGGGAGCTTGGGGGTTGATATTTTGGGGGGGCTAGGAGATGGAGATGAGGTTTCTTTGGGGAAGTGGGGAGGGGAGGGGTGAGAAGGAGATGAAGATGGATCTATTTCAAGTACCAAGATGCCAAATCACAAGAGCTAGAGAAAAGAGGATGGATAAAGCACTTAATGGGAGTATGACGTGGAGCATGACATGGAGTATAACAGCCTACATGGAGCATGATGTGCCGTCCAACATGGCAGCCTACATGGAGTATGTCGTGGAGTCCAACATGCAGTCCACATGGAGCATGATGTGGCATCCAACATGATATCCTACATGGACCATGACATGGCAACCGACATGGCAGCCGACGTGGAGCATGATGTGGCATTCAACATGGCAGCCCACATGGAGATGACATGGCATCCTACATGGCATTTCACATGGAGCATGATGTGGCATTCAATATGGCAGTCCACATGGAGCATGACATGACATTTTAAATGATGACAAGGAAGCAAGACAACTTGGCAATCCTAACCTAGAAGTGGACAACCAATAGGAGTCTTTAGGTGGATTACAAGTTTCATATTAATTGCAATTAATTTTTATTTATCTTTTATATTTAGTTTATGTTATTTAAACACTTTAGGACTCTATGGCTTCTAGTTTTTCTATTTAAGCATGGTTTCACAATGTATTCAAAAAACTTTTGATCAATATAATTTCTTTGTGAGAGTTTTCTCTTTGATTCTTAGAACTTTTTCAGACTTATCAAGAATATTCTTGTGGCGTCTAAAACCTAGACTTATCACTCACTTTTCCTTCTTGTTCTTGAGTGTGGCGTCTAAACCATACCTTTGGTTCTTTTCGAAGCATCAATTTGGGCCTTAGGTCTTATACCTAAGGTTCTCTTTGTGTCATAGAAAACGGGTCGGGGTTTCTTCTTCTTTAAAATCGATCATTGGGTTCTTGAACTATCGTTGTTATCGGGTTTCATCGCAAAGCGACGGTGGGTTTCATATCAAGTACCAACAGCACTAGCAATGTGCCCCAAGGCCTCTGCTGACCTTAGTTCAAGGGGAAAATTCAAGAGCCTTACCCAAATAGGGATCTTAGAGACCTTCTCCTTGCAAAATTTGACATTAGGCTGCCATTTTTTGAGAATAATGGGCTTACCAAGTAAGAACCAAAGGTCCAGCTTCAAGAACAGCATCTCTAGCTTCAATAGAGTCAAATTTGAAAAAGAAGACCTCGTTGTTGGTTGAGACCTGAAGTAAACCTTTTTTGCCCCATAATTGCATGGAAATAGTCTTAACCAAATGCAAAGGAGAGGGCTTACCCACAAAGAAACCCACAAGACAACTTTCCCATTTTGCAAAGCTTTCTTTGGATATGCAACCCGGTAGCATGACTGTAATTCTTTCTTCTTCAAATATTGTAGTTTCTTCATAAGCCAAGTGACGCTTTTGCCCCTGATTTTGCTTAACTTTTTAAGCCCAAGATCCCTTAGGAGTAGGGTTACTAGTTGGGGCAGCTTTACAAAGTTTCTCATAGATACCATTGTTCTCCAAAGGGAGGGGGGGGGGGATCTCTCTACTAATTCCTTGAGTAAAATGATAAAGTTCAAGATCTTGGACCACAGCATTATACTTAGGTAAATTACCTTGTTGACCACTAGTCAAAGGCTCACCCATGGTTAGGGTAAGATTGGCTTGATTAGGGGTAATTGGGGGGGTCAAGCAAAGGCTTAATTTGGAGCTCACTAGGACAAGCTTCTTTATCTATTTTTGTGACATTTGGGCAGCCCTTTGCAGGTGAAGGACGTCCTTTTTATTGTTTCCCACTAGTCAAAGGCTCAACCAAGGTTAGGCAAAGGCGGAATTTGGGTCTTTAAAGGACAAATAGCTTTTCCTATTTTGGTGAAAGTAGGACACCTTTTTGTAGATGAAGGGCAGCCCTTTTCAGGTGTAAGATCTGCCAGCTGAGGGAGGACAAGTCCTTTTCCTTAAAACCTGGAAAGCTGTCTTGCTTTTCCTTAAAACCCGGATCTGTTTCTGGCACCCTTTGGACCGCTGGTTTTGGGGCTGCATTGGCTTGAATCACACCTAACTCCGATGTATTGAAGCTTTCTTCACCATGAACAGATTGAAGCTTCAAACCCTTGCTTTCTGAATGATTAGGGATCATGAGGCCACCTTGATCGGACACGCGAAAAACTGGAGGCGGATTCTTTGTTCTTTCTTTAAACACCTTATTCAAAGCTTTGATAGACCCTTTGCTAAGCATGCTGCCAAGCTTAGAGGAGCCATTATCCCTCTTACCTAACCCACCATTAAAGCTGGAGCTTACACCTTGGGGAGGAACATTCTTGGCAGAACCAAAGGAGCTTCTATGGACCCACCATTTGTCAAGGTAACATTATCCGCTAACTATTCAGCTTCAGGAGAGCTGAAAGTCGAATCTTTGGTCGTCTTCACCACAACGGCTTTCACCTACCAGGAGGACAATATTTCCACCGTTCACTGAATCTTCTTCTTTTTCACCCAAAAACTTACCATTGTTGACTTTTGGAGAAGCTATACTATAAAGTGCTTCTCCACCCAAAAAAATACCTTCTATAACTTCTGAGTTTTCCAGCATGGAACTTCCACCACCATTAAACTTTAGAACAGCTTCATGAGACGTAGAATTCATCTTGCCCGAACTTTTCTTACTGATATTTGAAACTTGCTGAGTCTTGGCTTCAAAGTAAGCATCATTCATCATTTTCGAAACTATGCTCAGCTCCTCCCAGAGGAGGAGCAAAAGAAAACACTCACCTGGTTTCTAGAGAGAAGGGAGAGCTCTCTCTCTAGAAAACAGCTTTTTTCCCGTATAAACAGTGAATTGCTACTACATTCTCTTTACCCTGCTTATACTTAACCACATATGGGAATGTTTCAATGAACTCCACCCATTTAGCATGCCTACGGTTCAGCTTATCTTGACCCTTTAAATGCTTTAGACTTCATGGTCAGTGTGTATCACAATCTCCCTAGGCCATAAATAATGCTGCCATGTTTGCAAAGCTCGAACCAAACCAATAATTCCTTGTCATATGTTCGATACTTCAAGGCTACCCCACTTAACTTATCACTAATGTACAATAGTGGTCTTTGGTCCTGCATCAAAACAGCTCCAATTCCTATGCCACTAGCATCACATTCAATCTCAAAAGTTTTATTAAAGTTAGGTAAAGCAAGCAAAGGTGCAGCACACAATTTATCCTTAAGTTCATTAAATGCATGTTCTTGTGCCTCACTCCAAACAAAACCAACATTTTTCTTAACTAACTCATTCAAAGGTGCGGCTATAGTTCTAAAATCCCTAATGAATCTCCTATAGAAACCAGCAAGCCCATGAAAGCTCCTCACCTCACAAGCATTCTTAGGTCTTGGCCATTCCTTAGTGGCTCTTACCTTGTCCTCATCAACCTCAATACCTTGACTAGACACTACAAAATCAAGAAAATTAATAACCCTTTCCATGCAAAAACTACACTTCTTAAGGTTAGCATACAACTTTTCTTGCCTAAGCATTTCTAGTACTTGACGCATATACATGATATGATCATCTAAGCACCTAGAGTAAATGAGAATATCATCAAAGTAAACAACAACAAACTTTCCCAAGTACTCAAGTAACACATGGTTCATCAATCTCATGAATGTGCTAGGTGCATTAGTAAGACCAAATGGCATAACAAGCCATTCATACAACTCATACTTTGTCTTAAACGCTGTTTTCCATTCATCTCCAATATTCATTCAAATTTGATAATAACCCGATTTCAAGAGTCTATCTTAGTGAACAAACAAGAACCATATAATTCATCAAGCATGTCATCTAACCTAGGAATAGGGTGACGATACTTTATAGTGGTTTTATTGATGGCTCGACAGTCCACACACATCCTTCATGTTCCATCCTTCTTTGGCACAAGAATAACAGGAACCGAGCAAGGACTTAGACTCTCCCCGACATGCCCCTCAGCTAGCAACTCTTCCACTTGTTTTTGGATCTACTTTGTCTCAATTGGTATGGAAGCTCCAATTGGTGGTAAACCACTTGGCATCTCCTTAGGAAACATGTCTTCAAATTCCTGTAAAAGATCAACAAACACACTAGGCAAAGAGGGGTTAAGTTCATTAGTTACAAAATAAGCCCCTTTGTACAAGAGTACAAATATTGGCCGATCAGAGTACAATGCATGCCTAACCTCACTTGCCTTGGCTACTAAACTCACACTCTTTGCACTTTTCTCTCCTTTTTCTTTTCCCTCTTTTTTTCACTCTTTTTGTTTTCACTCTCTAAAGCACTTTTCATGCTCTCATTTTCTTTCTTTTCAGCCTCCACTCTCATCTTTCCATTTTACATTGGTCTTCATACACTTCTTTTGAGGAAAGAGGTGTTAGTATGGTTTTCCGTCCATCCTTGGTGAATGAATACCTATTGAGGTACCCATCATGCATAGCTCTCCTATCAAATTGCCATAGCTTACCAACCAAATATCTCCAGCATTCATAGGAATCACATCACACAACACCTCATCATGATATTTACCAATAAAAAATGGGACACTAGATTGCCTTCACCTTGACCTCACCACAATCATTAAGCCACTTAAGCTTGTATGGTCGTGGGTGTAGTGTAGTAGACAGCCCCAATCTATTAATCAAGACTGTACTCACCACATTAGTGCAACTTCCACCATCGATAATCACACTACATGCCTTGCTTTTAACATGATACCTTGTATGGAACAAGTTCTCTCGCTGCTCCTCATGACAAGCCTCCTTCAATTGGGTGTTAAGAGCACGTCTTGTAACCAACACATTACCCCTAATCGGTTCTTCAATGCTCCCTTCACTACAACTCTTCGATTCGGGCATCTCCTCATCGCTTTCATTGTTACCCTCGTCTTCATCAGTCATTATTTCACCATTCGGGCATCTTCTAACTCCCTTGAGCTTATCATAATTAGAGAGGTCCATCTTCCCCCTCCTAAAGAGTCCTCTTTGGACTCTTGGATTTGGACTCTTTCTCCCTGTCTTTTCTCTGTGGGGCACACTTATAGGAAACTGGCTCCAGCTGGTGAAAAAGTGTGATGGGCTCCTCTTATTTGGTTTAAGAAACATATTCTCAGATATAGCTTTATTACTTGGCTTGCTGTTCTTAATAGGCTTGCAACTGCGGATAGTTTGGCTGCTTGGACCTCCTCTCCTGGGTTTTCCAATGTTAGTAGTTGTGTACTTTGCTTGCATCCTTCAGAATCTTCTGAACACCTGTTTGTTTCTTGCCCTTATTCTAGCTTTATTTGGCAGAATTTGGTTGGTTTGTGTGGCTTGGTGTCTTCTCCTAGGAACTGGAATCAACTTATCTCCTGGCTCCTTGTGAAAGTAAGAAAGGTTACTTCTTGAGCCTTATGTTGAAGCTTATGTTCAGCTCGTTTGTCTATCATATCTGGAGAGAGAGAAATAATCGAGTCTTTGAGGGCAAAATGAGGGACAAGAAAGTGGTCTTGGCTTGCATTAGAAATGCCATTAAAGGTAGATTTTTTAGTCTTAAAGGATTTTCTGTGACTGAAGATAACAAAACCATTCAGCTTGCCTGGGGATTGAATGCCTCTATTTTTGACAATTAAGCTTGGTTCTTCTGTTTCTTTAGGCTGTTATCTCTTGTAATTTTCTGTTAGTGTTTGGGTGCCTCCAGCTTGTGTGTTGGCTAGTTCCTTTTTGTTTGTGTCTTTTTCCTGGGGTATGCCCCTTGTATATTTGTATGGTTCTTCTTCGGTTTATACAATTTTTTAATTTACCGGAAAAAAAAAGTCATTATTTCACCATTTCTTAGGGTCATAGTTCTCCTATTAAGGAATTCCTTGCTAATATGACCTACACCTTGACACTTCCAACACTTAATGTCTCTATTTCTCCCTTTAGGCTCTTCGAGTTTGGATTTTTCTTTGTAAATCGAATCTATCTTTCCCTTTGAACCATCATAAGCAGCCTTATTTCCACCCTTAAAATCACTCCTCCCATCCCTTTTCCAAGTAGAATTAGAGCTGTAATAAGGTTTGGAAACATACCTTGCTGCCTCTCTTCCTTGGAGTTGCTTTTCCACCTTGATGGCAATGTGCACCATCTCTTCTAACTCCACATAAGTTTGCAAATCCACTCAGTCAGCTATCTCCTTGTTCAAACCAGCCAAGAAACGTGCCATAGTGGTCTCCGTATCCTCCTCTATATCAGCCCTAGTCATGAGCATTTCCATCTCCTTGTAGTAATCATCCACATCCCTACTCCCTTGTCTAAGAACTTGAAGTGTTTGCACAAGTTCCCTATGAAAATGCCTAGGTACAAATCTCTTCCTCATTGTAGACTTGAGATCATTCCAAGTCTCAATTGTATTCTCCAAATTTCTTCTTCTACTTGTCACCAATTGATCCCACCAAGCTATAGCATAATCTGAAAATTGGGTGACAGCCAACTTGACCTTCTTCTCCTCACTAAATTGATGACAATCAAATATGAGTTTCACCTTCTTTTCCCATTGTATATACGCCTCCGGATCTGATTTACGTTGAAAATGAGGTATTTTAAGTTTAATGCTTCCCAAATTTCTATCTACAAAATCGTCATTGCCTCCGTTTCGACCATGGAATTGACTTTTTCGCATTCTCCCTCTACCTCTACCAAAACCGTGACCTTCTCTTCCACCTGTAGGCATGAGCCTTCCGATAATTGTATCCTCATTATAATCAAAATATTCATCTTCCAAGTCATCAACTTGAGATATTCAGCTTCTGCCTCCTCGTCACCTCTTGTTGTGATTTGGTGTTGCTCTTTTAACCGCCTACAACCTTGCATTCATACGCTCTAATGCAACCCTCATGGCCTCCATATTTCGATTAAAACGTATAAACTCTCCTCCTAGAGCCTCACGTAGCATAGCATCAGGAACATGACCAACATCATTATCTCCACTTTGGTTTGACATTACTGCAATAGAATGTAAGAAACAAAAATAATTCAAGGACCTCAAAAGCACTCCCTCACGTGTTTACACTCAAAAGATGGGGGTCACTTGTGTTTAACTCAAAAACAAAAAATAATAATTCACTCATGGTTTTCCTCACATCACTCTAGCTTATTCTTTCATGTTCTTAGGTGTATCACACTTTTAAAACCATTGAAATAGCTTGTAATGTGTAGAATTTCAAAACTGAAATTTTTAAAACAAGTTGAACATGAAACAAATTTAGGAAAGTAATGAATTCAGGACTAACAAATTTTGGAAACTAACAAATTTTAGGAAAGTAAAGAAATTAGGAAAGTAAATAATTTAGGAAAGTATCTAATTTTAGGAAAGTATTGAAGCTAGGAAAGTAAAGAATTTAGTAAAGTAACTAATTTTAGGAAAGTAATGAAGTAAGGAGAGTAAAGAACTTAGGAAAGTAACTAATTTAGAAAAAAATGAATTTAGGAAAGGGACTAATATAAAAAAAGTAGTGAATTTAATAAAGTAGAAAATTTAGGAAAGTATGAATTGAGGAAAGTAAAAAAAATTAGGAAAGTGACCAATTTAGAAAGTAATGAATTTAGAAATAAAGAACTTCGTAGAATTAGAAAAGTAACAATTTTAGAAACATATATATTCCTAGAATTAGGAAAGTAACTATTTTCGTTCCTTTCTCTTTTTTTTCGAACGAAATTCTCTCTTCTTCTTCTTCTTCTCTTTTTGACACGTGCATTTTTTTTGCACGAATTTTCTTCTTTTGTTTCTTAAACTACAACTATAAACCCAAAATTGAATTCAAAATAACAAGAAAAACACAAGAAATCAGAATTAAAGAAACGGAATTTTAAAGAGATAAAACCTAATCTAGAGCAAAAGCTTTGATACCAAATGATACGGAACCCCTAAGAATAAACTTGAGAACCCATTTATGTATAGGGACCCACGAAGCATTAACGTGAAAACCCCAATACCCAATTCGGCAACAACCCCTAAGAAAATGCTAGAAAAACAGATTTCTTAGATAGATGAACAAGAACTAGAATAAAGAAAACTTGTTTCTGAATTCCAGTTTCGAAACACTCTACGAGAAGGTGATCAATCTACTTGAATGTTTCTTAAATCATGTATTCTACTCAAGAACACAAAGATAAAAGCAAAAGAACCTTTTGATTTTTTCTTAAATTAAAATTTCGGACCCTTAAAACATTCTAGCAAGTCATATTTATAGCCTTTACAAAGGTTTGCTAAAATCCTAAAACTCAAGAATAGGAAACTAACCTAATTATATTTTAAAAAATAATTAAGAATAGATCAAGCTAAATAAAACTAATGGGCTCTAAATAAAGTAAAATTTCGTTCAGCCCAAGAGGTAATACAAAAAGGACCCATTACATACTTAATTCAACACATTAGTAACGTTGACTTGAACCAAGTTGTACTGGACTTGTACTGCACTTATCCCAAAGCTTTGATGTCCTTGTAGACCTTCACTAGCTGAATTGACCAAGCCTTGAAAATGGTGGATTAAAGCTTGTTGAAGCTTCTTAGACTGCGACCTTGTTATCGGTCCTTGAGGCATGCTAATTGGACTAGAAACCTCTTGAACTTGCTCTTTGCCTTCTTGATTATGCTCATCTTTAAGATGTTGAATCCTTGGAACTTGGTGTGTAGGTTGATCCTTAATAGATGAACTTGGCTAAACTTGAATCTTTTGGGCATGGCATGAACTCGAACTGACTTTTGTCACCCAATATGTGTTTGGGATACTAATTTGGAGTGTTTTGATCATTTTAGGGGCTTCTAGTGCCAAAAAGACCCTATGGAACGTGAATAGGCTCAAAATACATGAACTTGGCTAAACTTGGATCTTTTGGGCATGACATGTACTCGAACTGGCTTTTGACACCCTATACATGTTTTGGATAAGTGTTTGGTGTGTTGTGGTCCTCTTAGGTGGTTCCAGTACCTTGCGTAGTCAAAAAGATCCAATGGGACGTGTTTTGGCCCAAGCTAGATGAACAGGCTAAACTTGGATCTTTTGGGCATGACTTGTACTCGAACAGATTTTTGAAACCCAAGACACATTTGGGATAAGAATTTGGAGTGTTGTGATCGCTTTATGAGCTTTTAGTGCCATACAGAGTCAAAAAGTCCCAATTAGATGTGTTTTGGCCCAAAATTAGATGAACTTGGCTAATCTTGGATCTTTTGGACATGACATGTACTCGAACTGAATTTTGACACCCAATACACGTTTGGGATAAGAATTTGGAGTTTTGTGACTGTTTTAGGTGCTTCTAGTGCCATACAATGTCGAAAAGACCCAATGGGAGCAAATGAGACTACGCTAATTTTTAGAGAGACTCTCCCCTCTCTCTAGATTTTTGTTAGTTTTTCCACCTCAGGGTGGAGGTTCCTCGCCGGCCACGATGGAGAATGTGATGCATTTTCAAGCTGAGGAAGGAAGGAACATGAGGTTGAAGAAAACAAGGAGCTCTACAACACAAGAACTCCTTCTAAACAATTAGACGTGAAGAAACCTCGGTAAGCTTGGAGGAAGCAATAAATGTGTAGAACCAACCTGGCTTTAAGGGCGGCTTAGATTCAGATAACAAAACATCATCTAAGGATCTTTAATCAACCATTAATGAGCCTCAGGGCCTTCGTGTGCAAGCAGTTAATGTTGTCGAAGCATTAGACGTACGACTTAATGAAGGTGCCATTAAAGCCAAAATCGTTAATGCACCTACCATAGCATTCAAGTTGCCCAAAGTCCAAGCTGGGAAGCTGCAATAATATTAGTATTGTCCAGTTTGGGCATATACCAAACTCCGTTGAGAATCAAACTTTTTTTCCCGATAAATTAAAAGATTGTATTAACCGAAGAAGATACTTACAAATATACAAGGGGCAAACCCTAGGCAAACAAACAAATCATAGATTAACCCTGGAACAAGCAAAACAGAGATTTGAACCAACTCAACCACCAAAAGGATTACAACAAGAGAAATAACAAGAAAGCATTAAGTATAAAAAATAGAAGCATTCAACTCCCAAGCAAGCCGAATGCTTCTGTTCTTTTCAGTCATAGAGAAACCACTAAGACTCCAAAATCTACCCCCAATGGCATTAACAATGCAAGCCAAGGCCACTTTCTTGTCTCTCAGCCTGCCTTCAAAAACTCTACTATTTCTTTCTCTCCAAATATGGTAGACAAATGTGCAGAACATAAGCTTCAGTAAAAGCCCCGAAAGGTCGCCAATCTTAGATTTCACAAGAAGCCAAGAGATCAACTGATTCCAATTCCTAGGAGAGGAGATCAATTCAATTCTTGGTCAAAAGAAGAACCAAAAAGGTTTTGTAGCGAGAGAAGATCTCCCCTCTCTCTAGAATTCTAGTTTTAGTTTCAACCCGATCAATCCTCTTATGCAATCGTTCTAGGCCCTCTCCTAACATTCTTTTAAATTCACCCACTAACGCCTCCATTTGTAACTTCAGCATACCGCCTTCCGCCATTCCTCCACTACCATTACTATTTGACATACTTGAAAGAGAATAAGATTAGTAGAAAAAAATGAAGGACCTTACAATCTCTCCCTCACATGTTTACACTCAAAGTTTGAGGTTCACTCAATTTCTCTCGTGTTTCACTCAAAATATTTGGCTTTTACCCTCTGATTTTCTCACACACTCTTGCCTTTTACCACTCTTAGTTTTCTCTTTCAGTTCTTGTTAAAACTAATAAACGAATCTAGAATTTTCAAGCAACAACAAAAAGACCTAAACAAATCAAACAAGGTTGAATTGGGAGAGTATCGGGAGAATCTTTGACCGCTTGGGGTTTCCCGATCATTTCTCTAACTGTGTGATGGAGTGTATCTCCTCTCCTTCTTTCTCTATTGTGGTCAATGGGGAGTTGACTGGCTTCTTCTCTGGTGCTAAAGGGCTTAGACAGGGTGATCCTATCTCTCCCTATCTGTTTGTGTTGGTTATGGAGGTTCTTTCTGGTATTCTCAAGCATGCTTCTCATCAAGCGGACTTTGGCTATCACTGGAGGTGTAAGGAGCTTGGTATTGTTAACTTGTGCTTTGCTGATGATCTCTTTATCTTCTGTAAGGTGATATTACTTCTGTTCATCTTATTATGGAGAGCTTAAACTTGTTTGAGGCCATGTCTGGTCTTCAACGTAATCTACAAAAAAGTCAGATTTTCATGTCTGGGGTCCATCCTTCCACTTCTCAAGCAATTCTGGACTTGTGCAATTTTAGCATTGGGGAGCTTCCTATGAGATACTTGGGGGTTCCTTTGATTTCCTCAAAGCTTAGAAAAACAGATTGTATCACCCTAGTAGACCATATCACAGCTAGGGTGAAGTCTTGGGAGTCTAACTACCTTTCTTATGCTGGAAGATTACAGCTGGTTAAATCCGTGCTCTATGCTATCTTTCAATACTGGGCTGGCTTATATAAATTCTTCCCAAGAAGATCTTAAATATGATTCAGGTGGTTATTAGGAATTACTTGTGGAACGCTTCAGCTATAAAGCATTCTGGTGCTAAAGTGGCTTGGAGTGACTTGTGCCTTGATAAGTCCCAAGGAGGTTTGGACCTTAGAGATCTCTCTCTAGCTAATGAAGTGGCTGTGGCTAAGCATTTCTGGTTCCTGGTCTCTTTGGATAAAGCTTCCCTTTGGAAGGATTGGTGCAAGTTTTTCTTGATCAAGAAGAGCTCTATCTTCTTGGTTAAGCTTGCCACTAATCCTTCTTGGAGTTGGAGGAAAATTCTGAAAATCAGAGACAAGTTTGCTGGGTATTGCAAAGCTCTTGTGGGAAATGGTGAGCAGATCTCTCTTCTATTAGACCCTTGGCACCCTTTGGGGGCTCTTTCTCAAAGGTTTGGTCCTAGGATTTACTTTGGTACAGGTTGGGATTGGACTACCAAGGTCAGCACAGTGATCCAGAATGCAGCTTGGAACTGGCCTATTTCTTTCTCCTTTTGCTTGAGCTTAGGGTGTTCAGAGAAGGAGAAGGGGTGGAAAGCTCTTGGTTCTTGCTCACGTCAGCAAGATTGTCCTCTTCTTCCTCATTTGGGTGCTCAATTGGTTCCTACCTGAGTGGGGAAGCTTCGACTATGTCTTGGTCTAGCTCTAACGCCAGTTCAAGTCCCACTTCTGTTCTCTTGGATTTAATCTCAATCCAGCAGCCACTGTCATCATCCAAAGGGGTCGAGGGAGGTGTGTTTAGGAGAAGTGAGGGAGAGGAGTGCGCTGGGGAGATTGAGGTGGAGCTTGGGTTGGATTGAGGGAGAGATGAGGCTGTAGCTTGGGAATTAGGATTCTGTGTTGTAGCTTGCTGGATGAAGTCACAATCATGACCATATCACACTTGTTACACTTCTTTGGTAGGCCCTCATACTCTACAAAAACATCAATTGGATCCTATCCTTCAATACCAAGATCAAATATCAAGATGCTTAAGGATTCTTGACTTGGTTGATATGTCGACACAGATTCTAGTAAAGTCTGTTTTCACTCATTTTTGCAGTCGAGTGATCCGAGTATAGGGGTTTACCCATTGCACTAGCAATGAAACTTAGAACTTCAGAAGTTCTCAACTCAAGGGGAACATTCCAAAGTTTCACACAAATGGGGATCTTAGCTAACTTTTCCTTTGTTAATTTGACATTAGGCTCCCAAGGCTGAAGAATAAGAGGTTTCCCTAACAAATGCCAAGGTCCATCATTAAAGAAATAATCTCTGTCTTCTAAGTTATCAAATTTGAAATAGAAGAGTCATTTGGAAGCTTTAACATCAAGGAGACCTCTCCATTTCCAAAGCTTCAATCCAATCCTCTTAACCAAGTGTAATGGAGCTGTTTCACCCACAAAAATAACCAACCAAACAAGTCCATTTGGGTTAAGAATGACTCTATGTTCTTCATAAATCGTAGATTCCTGAAACTCAAGCTCAAATCTACTAGGTTGGTTTCTCTTATCTTTATCATCCCAAGATCCATCTTTTGGTTGAGCTTTAGATGAAGTTTCACAAAGTTTTTGGTAGATTGTGTTGCTCTTAAAGGTTTGAGAAACACCCTTAGCAGCCTCCTCCTTATTCTTTAAAGGTTTCAAAGGTTTGAGGAAAGGATATTACTCACATTTTCATCTAAAAGCCTGAGTAAAATCATATAACTCAAGATCTTCAACCACTTGATCATATTCTGAAAAAATAGAAGACTGAGGTTTACGAGCTGTTGGAGAAGATGAAGATGGCGTGAAGGTGTCCTTTCCATGTTTAGGTGGTAGCATAAGGGTACCTAAAACATGCTCCAAGGATGTCTTGAGCAAAGGCAGGGTCAAATCTGATTTGAATCCCACCGACGATTTACGATGAAACCCGATAACAATGATGGTTCAAGAACCCCAAGAACGTGAAAGACAAGATTGTTGAGCCTTAACCCGTTATCTAGAAAGATAAGAACTAAGACTATGAAGGATAGAAACGCCACACCAAGAAACCTAAGGATCACTCAAAAATCAAGGTGATAAGTTTGGTTGTTTGAACACCACAAGACTAACTTGATAAGTTCAAAGAGTTCTTTCAAAAACAAAGAGGACACACCTCACAATAACATAAACTTGTTTTCAATATTCATAACATGATTACAAATTTCGTGGGTACCATATTTTATACTTGGAACAACCCTCCAAGAATAGGAAAAGCAATAATTTTAGCTTTGAAACAACACCAACATTAAAGTAGATAAGTTCCCACGTTTTTAGACCATTTTTGACTACTAATAATAAGTAAATATCACTAATTGACTACGAACAATGTATCTAAGCATAACCAATCCAAGCTAGATTCATCCCCCTATTGAATAGCCTTGAAAATAGTCCAATTCATGCCCTTTCATGACCTTATCTTGATGAACACGTTTTTGTAGGTTCATTATCATTTTCAATTGCTTTTGTATGCTAATAGACTATGAACAATGTATTTAAGCATAACCAATCCAAGCTAGATTCATCCCCCTATTTCATAGCCTTGAAAATAGTCCAATTCATGCCCTTATCTTGATGAACACTTTTTTGTAGGTTCATTATCATTTTCAATTGCTTTTGTATGCTAATTAGACTCTTCAATGGCCTTGATGACATGGATAAAGCCTTGATTTTCATTTGGACCCACATTGGGCTTTACTTTTCCAGAATCATTCCAATTCTTTTGAATCAGCCCAATAAGTGCTTTCTTGAAATTTTGGGCTCTAAGTCTTGTAATTGGACCGCCAGGGAGTGATAAAGGATCTTGTGCAAGTTCTGCTACATTGGCGTGTGTATGCCCAGCCCCACGTCCATTTTCAGCTCCTAGATTTGCATCAGGGCATACCCCAGGAAATACAAAGCTACAAAGCCAAAAGGTGATAAGCCTAGCTAGCTAAAGCCAAATTTGGATCTTTTAGGCAATACATGTACTCGAACTGATTTTTGAAATCCAATACGCACTTTTTGTAAGAATTTGGAGTGTTGTCGTTTTAGGTTCTTTTAGTGCCATATGGAGTCAAAACGACCTCTAGTTTACCCAAAAAAAAAGAGTCAAAACGACCCAATGAGACATGTTTAGGCCCAAACTAGATGAACTTAACTAAATTTATGTCTTTTGGGCATGGCATGCACTCGAATTGACTCTTGACAACCAATACACATTTGGGATGAAAATTTAAAGTTTAGTGGTCATTTTAGGCGCATCTAGTGCCGTACAAAGTCAAAAAGACCCAACGGGACGTGCCCAAACTAGATGAACTTGGCTAAAGTTGGATCTTTTGGGTATGATATGTACTCGAACTGACTTTCGGCAACCAATACACGTTTGAGATAAGAATTTGAAGTTTTATGGTCATTTTTAGCGCTTCTAGTGTCATACACAGTCAAAAAGACCCAATGGGACGTGTTTAAGCCCAAACTAAACGAACTTGGCTAAACTTGGATCTTTTGAGCATGACATCTACTCGAATTGTGTTTTGACATTCAATATAGATTTGGGATTAGAATTTAGAGTGCTGTGGTTGTTTTAGGTGCTTCTAGTGCCATATGGAGTCAAAAAGACTCAATGGAATGTGTTTAGGCCCAAACTAAATGACGTTGGCTAAACTTGGATCATTTGGGCATGACAACATGTATTCGAACTGACTTTTTACACACAATACACATTTTTTTGGTAAATGTACTTGAACTGACTTTTGACACCCAATACACGTTTGAGGATACGTATTTGATGTTTTGTGGTCGTTTTAGGCTCTTTTAATGTCATATGAAGTCAAAAAGACCCAATGGGATGTGTATAGGCCCAAACTGATGTACTATGCTATACTTGAATATTTTGGGCATGACATGTACTCGAACTGACTTTTTTTCGGTAAACAAAAATATGAATAAATATACAAGGGGAATATCCAAGGATATACAAAGCTACAAAGCCAAAAAAGAGATAAGCCTAGCTAGCTAAAGCCAAAACAATTCTAAACCCAAAAAAAATAAGCCTACTAAAACTAAACTCATTAAAAAAACAAACCAAACTTCTACATACAAAGAAACAAATCAACATATTCAGCCCCTAAGGAGGCTAAAAAATGAAAAAGGTTGAGATCCCAAGCAGCTTAAAGAGACACATTAAACTCTGAGGCAAGAACACCCCTAAACAACCAAAGTCTATCCCTAATGGAGCTCCAGATAACCTGATCAAAATAGCATTATCCTTGATTCTTCCCTGGAAGATTATGAGGTTCCTCTCCATCCAAATATGGTAGATAAAAGCTGTGAACAGAAGCTTCAGTTGGAGTGGGGGCTGCTCAAAAAACATTTAGCTAGAAGAGTGTCCCAAATTGACCTTGTGGATTTGCATCCCACAAAAAGGTTCTAACAGACTTACACTCACCCACACAAAATACACATGAAGGCCTAGTAGATGTAGGCATGTTTAGGCTCTTCAAATCCTATACGGAGTCAAAAGGACCCACTGGGACTTGTTTAGGCCAAAACTAGATGAACTTGGTGAAACTTGGATCTTTTTTGCATGGCATATACTTGAACTGAATTTTCATACCCAATACACATTTTGGGTAAGAATTTAAACTGTTGGTGTCATTTTAGGTGCTTTTATGTTATATGGAGTCAAAAAGACTCAATAAGACATGTTTAGGCCCAAACTAGATGAACTTGGCCAAACTAGATCTTTTGAAATTTTGTGGTCATTTTTGGTGCTTCTAGTCCCATACGGAGTAAAAAAATGCAATGGGACATGTTTAGACCCAAACTATATGAACTTGAAAAAACTTGAATCTTTCGGGCATGACATGTCTCGTACTGGCTTTTCACCCAATACACATTTGATATAAGAAAGGAACTGTGACCCTGGTTTTTGTTTTTTTAGTGAGAGAAACTCTCCCCTCTCTCTAGAATTCTGGTTTTTGTTTTTGCCTCTCCCTCCCTTAGGGGAGGCCACGACCTCTAACAATGGTTAATGATGAGTACATTAAGCACACTGCAGATGTTGGTAAGCAAGTTTCAGGTGGTGTTAAGAAAGATTCAGCTAGTTGGCAAGCTAAGCTTGGAGTGTCTTTCAATGGCCATGCTGTTTTGAATGATATGGTTACTAAGGGAGCTAGGGAAGCTAATGCCCATGTTATTGGTTTTAATGCTCTTAAGCAAGGTTCTAATACGAAGAAATTTGGACCAGAGAGTGGTTTTGTTGAGTCTGGGAAGTTAGAAGCTCAGTCCAAGGAAGCTTCGAGTTTATTAGTTGCAAAAGAGATTATTTCTGATCATTCAAAGCTTAGAGACAATTTTATTTCTTCTGATCACAATCAGAGCAATTTACTTGAGCTGACTCTTTCAGACCAACTTCGTTCAAGTCTAAAGAGAAGTAGCATAAGAGGAGGAGCTAGAGGTGGTGCTCGGAGATCAACCAGCTTGCCTAGAGCTCCAAAGGTTGAAGATGATACTCATTACCTCTCTGTCAAAGGTAATGATGAGTGTCCTTTGATAGAAGACAAATCAAGCTTGTCTCAAATCATCTTGCTTGGAGAAGAGGAAAAGCAGCTGCCAAACATATCAAAAGGGAGAGGTGACAGCTCCTTTTTGGCAAGTGGGTGTGATGTGGTCAGCTTGGGGAAGAGTGAGGCTCTAGCTCCCAAGCTTCAACTTGGTCAACAATCTACTACTATCCTTTCAAATAAAGGAAAGGACACTCAAAAAGGTAATTCTTTATTAGATAAGGCTCCTCTCTCCCATCATGACGTGGACAGCCCCTTAGGGCGACAGGTGGCAGCTTCTTTGTCTAAGGGGAAAGAGAAAGTAGATGGTGTTTTGATTGAAGGGAAAGAGAAAGAAGATATTTCTCTTTTCTATGACAATGATGTGAACGTGGGTGGAGTTCCAAAGCTGGTGGCAGATCCTCTCTCCTCCCTTAGCTCAACCTCAGCTTTGATTGTGAGTGACAAGGTGGATTTGACTTCTACCAAAGATGTCAAGGGCTGCCATGGTCGTGGGTTTGAGCTTGGAGAAATCTCTCTCTCTCCTAAACCAGATTCTAATGGAAAACAGAAGGTGAGCTCTTCTCCTCCTTCCCCAACTTCTTCTTCTGAAAAGCTGCATGAGAATAGAGTTTATAAAGACCTTTTAGCTAATAAAAGTGCTGCTCATGAGAAACCGGCTGGTTCATGGGCTGAAAAGGTTAAAGGTAACCTGAAAAAGAAGCTAAGCTTAGGTTATGTGAGCTCTTCCTTTACGGAAAATGGTAATGTCACAGTTAAGCTTCCTGATTATATTACTAAAGAGAACTTTTCTAGGTGGGAAGGCTGCCTTGTTGGCTACTTTGTTGGAAGGGCAGCTCCTTTACACTTAGTTAAGAAAATTGCTTTGCAACTTTGGGCTAAAAGAGGAATTCAGGAGGTCTCGGCTGCCAGAGGCCTTTTCTATTTCAAATTTGGCTCTGTGGAGGATAGAAACTCAGTCTTAGAAGATGGACCTTGGCACCTCTTAGGTAGGCCTGTTGTGCTTCAAGAGTGGCAGCCAAATGTTAAATTCTCAAAGGAGAAACTTTCAACCCTTCCAATTTGGGTTAAATTGTGGAATGTTCCAATTGAATTATGGACTGAAGAAGCTCTAAGTCACATTGCTAGTGCTGTGGGTATCCCTTCTCACTCTGACAATGCTACTGCCTCTGGTTATAGACATGATTATGCTAGAGTTTGTGTGAAAATTTCAGCCTCCTCTGATTTGATTAAGTTTTTCACCATTGACCTTGGCCTTGACGGATGGGATCCAGTGGTGGTGGAGGTGGAGTATGAGTGTCTACCTAAGAGATGTGCTAAATGTTGCCTCTTTGGTCATGATTGTGATGCTAAAGTGGCCCCTAAGAATAATCTAGCTAGTGAGGAAGAAACCGCTAGCAAAGATTCTTCTCCCCAAGATAATAGAGAGCTTATGGTTTATGAGGAGCCAAAGGGTGAATTCTCTCCTCCCTTTCCTCTTAATACCATCCATGTGGAAGATCAAGTCAATGAATGGACTCAGGTGGTTAACAAAAGGAAGGGTAAGGGTCACATTGTGCCTTGTGAGGATAAAAATGAGCCTCAAGCCTCTTCTGACTCTACATTGAGTTTGGCTCCGCCCAAAGCTTCCTCAATTGTCAATATCACTATCCAACCTGGTCCTTCTCCCAAGCTCTCTAAATCAACTTTGAAGAGGTTGAAAAAGAAGCGAACGGCTGAAGGCTTTTTCTTATTGGCAAATCAAGTTACTCAGGCTCCCCCTGAGAATGGTGACTCTCTCCCCCCCCCCCCCCCATTAATTTAGCTTCTTGGAATATAAGAGGGCTTAATGGCCTTCTAAAGCAAGCTGAAGTTAGGGAACTTTGTAAAGACTTTAAATTATCTTTTTGTGCTTTAGTTGAGACTAAGATCAAGTGTAATAATTTTGCTGGACTTTCTAGATCTGTTTTTCCCAATTGGGCTACCTTTGCTAACCATTCTCCAACTAGCAAAGGTAGAATTGTTTTAGCTTGGGATCCCAAGATTTTGGATGTTCTTCTAATTGATGCCTTTGATCAAGCTCGTTTGTCTATCATATCTGGAGAGAGAGAAATAATCGAGTCTTTGAGGGCAAAATGAGGGACAAGAAAGTGGTCTTGGCTTGCATTAGAAATGCCATTAAAGGTAGATTTTTGAGTCTTAAAGGGTTTTCTGTGACTGAAGATAACAAAACCATTCAGCTTGCCTGGGGATTGAATGCCTCTATTTTTGACAATTAAGCTTGGTTCTTCTGTTTCTTTAGGCTGTTATCACTTGTAATCTTATGTTAGTGTTTGGGTGCCTCCAGCTTGTGTGTTGGCTGGTTCCTTTTTATTTGTGTCTTTTTCCTGGGGTATACCCCTTGTATATTTGTATGTTTTCTTCTTCGGTTTATACAATTTTTTTAATTTACCGAAAAGAAAAAAAACATTTGATATAAGAATTTAGAGTGTCGTGTTCGCTTTTAGGTGCTTTTGGTGTCAAAAAACCCCAATTAGACGTGCTTAGGTCCAAACTAGATGAACTTGGATCTTTTGGGTCTGGCATGTACTAGAACTGACTTTTGACACCTAATACACATTTTGGCTAAGAGTTTCTAGTGTTGTTGTCATTTTACGTACTTCTAGTGTCGTGCGGAGTCGAAAAGACCCAATAGGACGTGTTTAGGCCCAAACAAGATAGACTTGGCAAAACTTCGATCTTTTGGGCATGGAATGTACTCGAAATGACTTTTGACACCCAAATACAGGTTTGGGATTAGAATTTGGAGTGTTGTGGTCGTTTTAGGTGCTTCTAGAGCCACATGGAGTCAAAAATACCCATTGGGACGTGTTTAGCCCAAACTAGACGAACTTGGCTAAACTTGGATGTTTTGGACGGCTTGTACTCAAACTGACTTTTGACACCCAATACACATTTTAGGTTCTTCTAGTGTCGTACCGAGTGAAAAACACCCAATGGGATGTGTTTAGGCCCTAACTAGATGAACTTGGCAAAACTTGGATCGTTTGGGCATGGCATGTACTCAAATTAACTTTTCACATCCAATACACGTTTCTTTTTGTAAAAAAATTGTATAAACCAAAAGATACTTACACATGTACAAGGGGCATACCCCAGGAAATACAAAATTAGAGCCTAATCAGAGGCTTAAGATCTGCACGTAAATTAAACTGGTGATATGTAAAGTACTGAAATTAGATACAAAGGTTTTATAAGACAGCCATCGTTTTACAAAATGCTTGGGTTAAGACCCCATCTATCCACTAAACGTAGATTAGTATCATTAGTGCCAAAACACTTCGAATCCCAAAGCCTTAATTTAACTAATTGTGTGATAGCTTCAATTAGGATCTTGGAATCTCTCATTTTACCTTACAAAATCCTTGCATATCTTTCTCTCCATATATAATAGATGAAGTAAAAGTAAGTTCAACTTGGACTCCTCGGAGTGACTTCCTTTTTGCATTAGCTAGCATCCAATCAACAAAGTGACCTCAATCCCTAACCTGGCAGTGTAGATCACATTTGTTCACAAGTGTGGCCCATACTTTGGCTGAATAACAACAATTTTAAAAGATGCTCATGTGTCTCCTGGTAGCCAACACAACACACACAATCAGAATAAAACCCTGGTGTTTGGTCCCATTGTGCAACCCTATCTCTAGTGGAAAGTTTGTTTCTCAAAGCCAACCAAGAGATAAAGTCCACCTTGGAATGTGTCTAGAGAACCATATCACATTTTCCCACTTAACCAGTTGTCTTGTAGGGGACAGTGCCTTATAGGTAAGAAGCTCAAAGGTGTTTGAAGTTGCCTATGCCATTGATTGTCTTGAATGACAACACTCACCATAGCGTCCATAGTCCAAGAAGTTCCTGACAAAAGTCTTTGCCCAAATCTAGCCCAAAGGACACCTAGAGGATGCCATTATCTGTAAGAAGCTTCACAGTAGTACAATCTCCAATAGTTATAGAGCAAAAGGGCAGAAACTTGCTCCTGAGCTTGAGAAGCTTTCTCCAAACCCAAGATGGGTTAGTAGGAATGGAAACCAAGAAAATTGAACTATTTCTGATTAGGTATGTTTGACACCAATCTTTCCAAAGTGATCTTTTAGAAGGGAGTAGCAAGAACCATAAGTGTTCGGCTATAGCAACTTCATTAGCTAGGCCCAGATCCCTAAGGCCCAACCCACCTTGTACCTTGTCAAAACATAGGTCTGCCCAAGCTACCTTGGCCCCAGAAGCTTTAGTATCTTGACCATTCCATAGAAAATTTCTTACCAAGCATTGGACTGTCTTCAGCACTTTTTTAAGGAGAATGAAGATACCACTCCAACAGTTGACCATAGCCATAAGGACAGTCTTGATATAACATACAACATTAGAATACTTAATAGTAAGCTTACAAAGTATAACTTGGTCAGTAGTATCCAAACCTATTACATCAAGTACTTTGAGGTCCCAAGCAACCCAAATTCTACCCACTGCAGCAAAATTGTAGTTTGCTACCACCTCCCAATTAGAAAAAATGGTCTTAGCAAGATTAGTGAATTTAAAGTTAAAGCTTTAGTTTCAGGTAAGGAACAAGAGAGAAAGATTGAAATTCTTACAAAGCTTCCTCACAGCAGCTTTTTTTAAGGAGTCATTGAACCCGCCTAATGTTCCAAGTAGCAAGATTAAACATGAATGTGTGGGTTGTGGGTTTCCCCACTAGCGGCAACTCCTTTATCTCTACCCTTTGCAGGGTGTGGTGTTCCATTGACCTTCTTCTTCTTCTTCTTTCTCCTTAGTGGGGAAGCTTCAATTATGTCTTGGTCTAGCACTAAGGCCAATTCAAGTCCCACTTCTGAGTTGACTTTCTTCCTTAATCTCTTGGATTTAATCTCAATCCAGCCACTGTCATCATCCAAATGGGTTGAGCGAGGTGTGTTTGGAAGAAGTGAGGGAGAACTGGGGGATTGTTTAGGGGTGGAATGTGTGGGTGATGAGGGAGAGTAGTGATTTGGGGAGTTTGAGGTGGAGCTAGCGTTGGATTGAGGCAGAGATAGGGCTGTAGCTGGGGGATTAGGAGAATGTGTTTTAGCTTGCTGGATGAAATCACAATCATTAACAAAAGTTATCACCCTTGTCACACTTATTTGGTAGGCCCTCATACTCTATAAAAATATCAATTGGATCCCATCCTTCAATACCAACATCAATATCAAGATGCTTAAGGATTCTTGACTTGGTTGAAATCTCAACACAAATTCTAGCGAAGTCTCTTTTCACTCCTTTTGCAGTCAAGTGATCCGAGTATAGGGGTTTACCCACTGCACTAGCAATGTAGCTTAGAGCTTCATAAGTTCTAAACTCAATGGGAATATTCCAAAGTTTCACCCAAATGGGGATCTTAGCTAACTTTTCCTTTGTGAATTTGACATTGGGCTCCCATGGTTGAAGAATAAGAGGTTTCTCTAACAAATGCCAAGGTCCATCTTTAAAGAAATAATCTAGGTGTTCTAAGTCATCAAATTCGAAATAGAAGAGTCCTTTGGAAGCTTGAACATCAAGGAGACATCTCCCTTTCCAAAGCGGCAACGTAATCCTCTTAATCAAGTGTAATGGAGCTGTTTTACCCACAAAATAGCCAACTAAACAAGTCTCCCATTTAGAAAAGCTGTCTTTGGTAACAAAGTCTGGGAGCTTTCCAATGGCCCTATGTTCTTCATAAATTGTAGACTCCTGAAACTCAAGCTCGAACCTACTAGGTTGGTTTCTCTTAACTTTATCAGCCCAAGATCCATCCTTTTGTTGAGCTTTAGGTGAAGCTTCACAAAGTTTATGGTAGATAGTGTCACCCTTAAGGATTTCAGAAATACCCTTAGCAGCCTCCACCTTATTATTTAAAGGTTTCAAAGGTTTGGGGAAGGATAATACTCACAATTTCGTCTAAACCCCAGAGTAAACGCATATAACTCAAGATCATCAACTATTTGATTGTATTCTGGAAAAATGGAAGAATGAGGTTTTCGAGCTGTTGGAGAAGATGAAGCTGACGTAGAGGTGTCCTTTCTATGATTAGGTGGTAGTACAAAGGTACCTTAAACATGCTCCAAGGATGTCTTGAGCAAAGGCAAGGTCAAATCCCCTTTGTGATCAGGTACACCTGTAATTAAGAGAGACTGTCCTTTCTCTGGGTTTTGGCGCAGGTTGTCTATTCTTGATGAAGCTGACGTGGAGGAGTCATATCCATGCTTAGGTGGTAGTACAATGGTACCTAAAACGTGCTCCAAGGATGTCTTGGGCAAAGGCAATGTCAAATCACCTTTATCTTCAGGTACAACCACAATTAAGACTGATTGTCCTTGCTCTGGGTTTTGGGCCAGGCTGTCTGTCCTTGCAAGTAAAGTTTTAGCTTCGTTGTTGCCCAATGTATGCAAGAGTAGGTGTCCTTTCTCCTTTGGCTTTTGTCCTTTCACTTTTTGATCAGAATGCATGTCATTGTTTGTACTCCATGCACAACTAGGGTTAGCTAGAATTGGTGATGTGGCAGGAGTTGATTGGCTCTCAAGTACAGCCTCATTGACAAATGGACGAAAGATTTCACCCTTGTTCATCTCTCTCCTTCGTGCTCGTCCTTTGGCCAGAGAACCCTTGGTAATTTGCCTGAGTTTTTCAGACAAGGGGAAGATTGTTTGCTTCTGAACATGCTCTTTGTCCTTAGAAGCACCTGTAAAAGCTTCATTTACAAAACATTGGGCTCCACCAAAGGATGAAGGGACCCTTAAAGCACTAGAATCTAGTAATAACAAGTCATTGTGTACCTGAGAAGAAGGGACCAAAGAAATGTTCCAACAAGACATTGAAAGTTCATCCAAACGTTTGAGTTGCTCCTCATTAGAGCTAGAAGCAGCCTCATCATTGCCATTAATGGCCATTTGGACCTTTCCTCCCATATTTGGTGAGTTAAGGTTGTAGCTAAAGGTGCCAAAACAAGTAGCATGCTCCTCGTCATCTCCATTAATACGAGCATCAAGTGCTTCTGTCACATTTAGTGCACGAACACACACTTTCTTTTCACCAACTTCTTTGTTCTCCATAACTAAAATCTTGTCCAAACTTGGAGATTCCTCCAAGGAAGAGCTAGAAGCAACTCTGACTTCTAAGTTTTCCAGCATCGAACACCCATCTCCTTTAAACTTTAGAACAACTTCATGAGACTTAAAGCTCATCTTACCTGAACTTTTCTTACTGATCTTTGAACCTTGCTGAGTCTTGGATTCAAAGTAAGCATCATTCGCATTTTAGAAACTAAGTTCAGCTCCTCCCAGAGGAGGAGCAACAGAAAACCCTCAACTGGTTTCTTGAGAGAAGTGAGAGCTTCTCTCCCTAGCAGTATGGCTTTCTTCACCATGAACAACTTGAAGCTTCAAATCCTTGCTTTTTGTATGATTAGGGATCACAAGGCCTCCTTGATCGGGCATGTGAAAAGCAAGAGGCAGATTCTTTGTTTTTTCTTTAAACGCTTTAGTCAAAGCTTTCAGGGACCCCTTTCTAAGCATGCTGCCAAGCTTAGAGGAGCCATTATCCCTCTTACCTACCCCACTATTAAAGCTGGAGCTCACACCTTGGGGAGGAACATTCTTGGCAGAACAAAAAGGAGCTTCTACGGACCCACCATTTGTCAAGGTACTAGCTGAAAGTCAAATCTTTGGTCTTGTCTTCACCATAAAGGCTTTCACCTACCATGAGAACATTCTTTCCACCATTCTCTGAAAAATCCAGAGCTGAATTTTCTTCCTTTTGACCCAAAAATCTCACCATTGTTGACTTTTGGGCAAGCTATACTATAAATTGCATCTCCACCATTGTTGACTTTTGGGTTTTCCAGCATGGAACTCTAATCTCCATTAAACTTTAGCACAGCTTCGTGAGACTTAGAACTCATCTTGCCCAAACTTTTCTTACCGATCTTTGAACCTTGCTGAGTCTTGGCTTTAAAGTAAGCATCATTCACCATTTTAGAACCTAAGCTTAGCTTCTCCCGGAGGAGGAGCAAAAAAAAACCCTCACCTGGTTTCTAGAGAGAAGGGAGAGCCTCTCTCTCTCTCTCTCTAGAAAACAGCTTAGAATTTGGAGTGCTGTCCCATTGGGTCTTTTTTATTCCATATGGCACTAGAAGCACCTAAAATGACCACAACACTCCAAATTCTTCCAAACCAATATTGGGTGTCAAAAGTCTGTTCAAGTACTTGTTATTCCCGTCTACCCAAAAAGAGTACTTGTTATGCCCAAAAGATCCAAGTTCATCTTGTTTGCACCTAAACACGTCAAATTGGGTCTTTTGATCTCCGCAAGGACTTAGAAGTACGTAAATTAAGCATAACACTCCAATCTCTTATCCGAAATGTATATTGGGTGTCAAAAGTCAGTTCAAGTACTGTCATGCCCAAAAGATCCAAGTTAGCCAAGTTCGTCTAGTTTTGATCTAAACACATCTCATTGGGTCTTTTGACTCCGTATCGCACTAAAAGCACCTAAAAATGAACATAACAATCCAAATTCTTATCCCAAATGTGAACTGGGTGAAAAGTCAGTTCGAGTACATGTCATGCCCAAAATATCTATGTTTTGCCAAGTTCTTCTAGTTTGGGCCAAAACGCGTCCCATTGAGTCTTTTTGACTTGATATGGCATTAAAAATGCCTAAAACGACCACAAAACTTCAAATTCTTATTCTAAACGTGTATTGGGTGTCAAAAGTCAGTTTGAGTACATTTCATGCCCAGAAGATCCAAATTTAGCCTGGGCATGACATGTCTTCAAGCTGACTTTTGAGAGCCAAAACACGTTTGGGAGAAGAATTTAAAGTATTATGGTCTTTTTAGGCGCTTCTAGTGTAATTCAGAGTAAAAAAGACCTGATGGGATGTGTTAGGCCCACACTACATGAACTTGGCTAAACTTGGATCTATTGGGCATGACATGTACTCGATACGGCTTTTCACCCAATACAAGTTTGGGATAAGATTTGGAATGTTGTGTTCGTTTTAGTGCTTTTAGTGGCATACAGAGTCAAAAAGACCCAATTAGACATGTTTAGGCCCAAACTAGACGAACTTGGCTAAACTTGGATCTTCTGGGTATGGCATGTACTCGATCTGACTTTTAACACCCAATATGCATTTAGGATAAGAGTTTGGAGTGTTGTGGTCATTTTATGTACTTCTAGTGCCATGCGGAGTCGAAAAGACTCAATGGGACATGTTTAGGCCCAAACAAGATGAACTTGGCTAAATTTGAATCTTGGGCATGGCATGTACTCGAACTGACTTTTGACACCCAATACAGGTTTGAGATAAGAATTTGGAGTGTTGTGATCATTTAGGTGCTTCTAGTGCCATACGAAATCAAAAAAGATCCAATGGGATGTGTTAAGGCCCTAACTAGATGAACTTAGCTAAATTTGGATCTTTTGGGCATGGCATGTACTCGAACTGACTTTTAACACCCAATACACGTTTGGGATAAGAATTTGGAGTGTTGTGGTTGTTTTAGGTACTTCTAGTGTCATACGGAGTCAAAAAGACCAAATGGGACGTGTTTAGGCCCAAACTAGAAGAAGTTGACTAAACTTGGATCGTTAGGGCATGCCTGTACTCAAACTGACTTTTCACATCCAATACACGTTCGGGGTAAGAATTTTGACTTTTGGGATTGTTTTAGGTGCTTCTAGTGCCGTACAGAGAAAGAAGTTAAAACATTCTTTCTAGAGAGAGAAGCTCTCTCCTCTCTCTAGAACCTTCGTTCTTTCTCTTCTAAGTTTTCTCTTCGGTTTCCTTCCCGAAGCTCAGGCCCGAGTCCTATGAGCTTGGGTCTGAGCTCCCCTCTCTTCCGTTTCTGCCTTCTCCCTTTGCCTTAGGAGAAGGAGACAATAAAAAAAATTTAGGGTTGTGTTTTGGTGGTTTCGCTGTTCTATGGTTCTTGGGTTTTGTTTGGGTTGAATCTTGATGGTGGGTGAGGGCAGCGTGGATTGGGTCTCCAGACTCCACGCTCCTCTGCGTGTGGAGTTCCCCCTGGGTTTGGTGCTGTTTTATACGTTTGGGATAAGAATTTGAAGTTTTATGATCGTTTTAGGTGCTTCAAGTGCCACAGAGTCAAAAAGATATAAAGGGACGTGTTTAGGCTCAAATTACATGAACTTGGCTAAACTAGGATCTTTTGGACATGACATGTATTCGAACGGACTTTTGACACTCAGTACGCGATTGGGATACAAATTTGGAGTGTTGTGGTCATTTTAGGTGGTTCTAGTGCCATGTGGAGTCAACTCCCAATGGGACATGTTTAAGCTCAAACTAGATGAACTTGGCTGAACTTGGATCTTTTGGGCATGACATGTACTCGAATTGACTATTGACACCCAATACATGTTTGGAATAAGAATTTGGAGTGTTATATTCATTTTAGGTGCTTCTAGTACCACACAGAGTCAAAAGACTCAATGAGAAGTGTTTAGGCCCAACTACACATGATGGTAACCAGAGCCATTGCAAAACAATACTTAGCAGCCTCAGATTGGAGCACTAGGTTTGTGCTTTTGATAAGATACTAAGATCCTCGTTTNGAAGATTTTCTGAGGCAAAAAAGCAGAGTTGATTGGCTTGCCTTGGGTGATTAGAATTCCTCTTTCTTTTTTCAGAAACTAAAGAAGAGTAGAGTCAGATCCATAATTAATCAGTTGGTTAATGAGGAGGGTGACCTTATTATTGATGACCAGGCTATCAAAGATCAAATTCTTTCTTGATGAGAATTTTCTTGGTACATCTCACATTGATCAGGAGGTGGATTGGAGTGTTCTCTCTCAGATTCTCCCTAATAAGCTCTCTCAAGCTCACTTAGCTATCCTCAATCACCGCTATACAGAGGACGACGTTCACACAACTATGTTTAGTTTAGGGAGTAGTAAAGCCCCTGGTCCAGATGGCTTCTCTGCTGGTTTCTTCAAAAGATGTTGGCATATTGTGGGCACATATGTTACTAAGGCTGTTTTGGAGTTTTTTAGCTCCCAATCATTATTGAAACAGGTTAACTCTACTATCATTGCTCTTAACCCTAAGGTCCCCAATCCTTCTAAGGTTTGTGACTTTACGCCTATCTCTTGTTGTAATGCATTTCTAAGATGTTTGTTGATAGACTTAAGAGAGTGCTCCCTGATCTTATTAGTAGCAACCAGACTGCTTTTGTACCAGGGAGGAGAATTGCTGACAACATCCTCTTATCTCAAGAGCTGGTTTTTTTTTCCGGTAAATTAAAAAATTGTATAAACCGAAGAAGAAACATACAAATATACAAGGGGCATACCCCAGGAAAAAGACACAAACAAAAAGGAACCAGCCAACACACAAGCTGGAGGCACCCAAACACTAACAGAAGATTACAAGTGATAACAGCCTAAAGAAACAGAAGAACCAAGCTTAATTGTCAAAAATAGAGGCATTCAATCCCCAGGCAAGCTGAATGGTTTTGTTATCTTCAGTCACAGAAAACCCTTTAAGACTCAAAAATCTACCTTTAATGGCATTTCTAATGCAAGCCAAGACCACTTTCTTGTCCCCCATTTTTCCCTCAAAGACTCGATTATTTCTCTCTCTCCAGATATGATAGGCAAACGAGCTGAACATAAGCTTCAACATAAGGCTCAAGAAGTAACCTTTCCTAGCTTTCACAAGGAGCAAGGAGACAAACTGGTGTTCAGAAGATTCTGAAGGATGCAAGCAAAGTACACAACTACTAACATTGGAAAACCCAGGAGAGGAGGTCCAAGAAGCCAATCTATCCGCAGTTGCAAGCCTATTAAGAACAGCAAGCCATGTAATAAAGCTATATCTGGGAATATGCTTCTTAAACCAAATAAGAGGAGCCTATCTCACTTTTTCACCAGCTGGAGCCAGTTTCCTATAAGTATGCCCCACAGAGAAAAGACCAGAGGGAGAAAGAGTCCAAATCCAAGAGTCCAAAGAGGACTCTTTAGGAGGGGGATGATGAACCTCTCTAATTGTGATAAGCTCATGGGAGTTAGAAATAGGCCAGTTCCAAGCTTCATTCTGGATCACTAAGCTGACCTTGGTAGTCCAATCCCAACCTGTACCAAAATAAATCCTAGGACCAAACCTTTGAGAAAAAGCCCTCAAAGGGTGCTTAGGGTCCAATAGAAGAGAGATCTGCTAACCATTTCCCACAAGAGCTTTGCAATACCCAACAAACTTATCTCTGATTTTTAGAATTTTCCTCCAACTCCAAGAAGGATTAGTGGCAAGCTTAACCAAGAAGATAGAGCTCTTCTTGATCAAGAAAAACTTGCACCAATCCTTCCGAACAGAAGCTTTATCCAAAGAGACCAGGAACCAGAAATGCTTAGCCACAGCCACTTCATTAGCTAGAGAGAGATCTCTAAGGTCCAAACCTCCTTGGGACTTATCAAGGCACAAGTCACTCCAAGCCACTTTAGCACCAGAATGCTTTACAGCTGAAGCGTTCCATAAGTAATTCCTAATAACCACCTGAATCATATTTAAGATCTTCTTGGGAAGAATAAATAAGCCAGCCCAGTATTGAAAGATAGCATAGAGCACGGATTTAACCAACTGTAATCTTCCAGCATAAGAAAGGTAGTTAGACTCCCAAGACTTCACCCTAGCTGTGATATGGTCTACTAGGGTGATACAATCTGTTTTTCTAAGTTTTGAGGAAATCAAAGGAACCCCCAAGTATCTCATAGGAAGCTTCCCAATGCAGAAATTGCACAAGTCCAGAATTGCTTGAGAAGTGGATGGATGGACCCCAGACATGAAAATCTGACTTTTTTGTAGATTAGGTTGAAGACCAGACATGGCCTCAAACAAGTTTAAGCTCTCCATAATAAGTTGAACAAAAGTAATATCACCCTTACAGAAGATAAAGAGATCATCAGAAAAGCACGAGTTAACAATACCAAGCTCCTTACACCTCCAGTGATAGCCAAAGTCCACTTTATGAGAAGCATGCTAGAGAAAGAAGGAGAGGAGATACACTCCATCACACAGTTAGAGAAATGATCGGGAAACCCCAAGCAGTCAAAGATTCTCCCGATACTCTCCCAATTCAAGCTATCATTGGCCTTTTTTATATCAACCTTGAAAGCACATCTGGGACTATTAGAAGGCCTATGGTAACCTCTAACCAGCTCTTGAGATAAGAGGATGTTGTCAGCGATTCTCCTCCCTGGCACAAAAGTAGTCTGGTTGCTACTAATAAGATCAGGGAGCACGCTTTTAAGTCTATCAGCAAGCATTTTAGAAATGCATTTATAAACAACATTACAACAAGATATAGGCCTAAAGTCACCAATCTTAGAAGGATTGGGGACCTTAGGTATAAGAGCAATGGCAGTAGAGTTAACCTGTTTCAATAATGATTGGGAGCTAAAAACTCCAAAACAGCCTTAGTAACATCTTTGCCCACAATATGCCAAAATCTTTTGAAGAAACCAGCAGAGAAGCCATCTGGACCAGGGGCTTTACTACTCCCCAAACTAAATATAGTTGTGTAAACGTCTTCCTCTGTATAAGGGTGGTTGAGGATAGCTAAGTGAGCTTGAGAGAGCTTATTAGGGAGAATCTGAGAGAGAACACTCCAATCCACCTCCTGATCAATGTGAGAAGTCCCAGGAAGATTCCCATAATAAGAAAGAATTTGATCTTTGATAGCCTGGTCATCAGTAATAAGGTCACCCTCCTCATTAACCAACTGATTAATTCTGGATCTGACTCTATTCTTCTTTAGTTTCTGAAAAAAGAAAGCGGAATTCTGATCACCCAAGGCAAGCCAATCAACTCTGCGTTTTTGGCTCAGAAAATCTTCTTCTGCATTCCTGAGCTTAGAGAAATCAGCTAATCTAATTTTCTCCTCCTCTTGAAGAGAGACAACACTAGGAGAGGCAATAAGGTCAGCTTGCACTTTAGAGAGGGTTTCTCTAGCCATAAGAGCCCTTTTAGAAATATCTGAGCAAAAGGAGGCATTAAATTTCTTAAGAGCAAATTTAACAGATTTAAGCTTCTTATAGAGACAAAACATAGCTGTCCCAAACACCTCAATCTCCCACGCATCCTTAAGAGCAGCCCAGAAGCCTTCGAAATCCATCCAAAAATCAAAGAACTTAAAAGAAGGCTTAGGTCTAGCTGAGTTAGACCTAAGCTGAATAATAATACGAGAGTGATCAGAGATACTCGGGGTGTGAAAATGGCAAGAAGTAGCAGGAAACAACATAGCCCAATCACCGTTAACCAGGGCTCTATCGAGCTTGCGCATCTTGCTACCCTCACCAACTTGACCATTCCACCAGGTGAATTGACAGCCACTATAAGGGAGGTCGAGAACCTCCAAATGATCAAGACAAGAAGCAAAGTCAATTGAGCTATCATTCCACTTGAAATCACCACCACAATGCTCAATAGGCTTCAAAATAGCATTAAAGTCACCAAAAATTAGCCAAGGCTTCCTCTGACTTAATGTCTTATGAGAGCCAAGCTTTTCCCACAAAGGCTTCCTGGAGATAGCATCATTGGCTGCATACACCACAGAGACAAAGAAATCTGTCTTTTCATGGAGAATGGTTAGCTTACAAAACATAGCTTGATCAAAGGCATCAATTAGAAGAACATCCAAAATCTTGGGATCCCAAGCTAAAACAATTCTACCTTTGCTAGTTTGAGAATGGTTAGCAAAGGTAGCCCAATTGGGAAAAACTGATCTAGAAAGTCCAGCAAAATTATTACACTTGATCTTAGTCTCAACTAAAGCACAAAAAGATAATTTAAAGTCTTTAGAAATTTTCCTAACTTCAGCTTGCTTTAGAAGGCCATTAAGCCCTCTTATATTCCAAGAAGCTAAATTAATCATAAAAAGGGGGGGAGAGAGTCACCATTCTCAGGGGGAGCCTGAGTAACTTGATCAGCCAATAAGAAAAAGCCTTCAGCCGTTCGCTTCTTTTTCAACCTCTTCAAAGCTGATTTAGAGAGCTTGGGAGAAGGACCAGGTTGGATAGTGATATTGACAATTGAGGAAGCTTTGGGGGGAGCCAAACTCAATGTAGAGTCAGAAGAGGCTTGAGGCTCATTTTTATCCTCACAAGGCACAATGAGACCCTTACCCTTCCTTTTGCTAACCACCTGAGTCCATTCATTGACTTGGTCTTCCACATGGATGGTATTAAGAGGAAAGGGAGGAGAGATTTCACCCTTTGGCTCCTCATAAACCATAAGCTCCCTATTATCTTGGGGAGAAGAATCTTTGCTAGCGGTTTCTTCCTCACTAGCTAGATTATTCTTAGGGGCCACTTTAGCATCACAATCATGACCAAAGAGGCAACATTTAGCACATCTCTTAGGTAGACACTCATACTCCACCTCCACCACCACTGGATCCCATCCGTCAAGGCCAAGGTCAATGGTGAAAAACTTAATCAAATCAGAGGAGGCTGAAATTTTCACACAAACTCTAGCATAATCATGTCTATAACCAGAGGCAGTAGCATTGTCAGAGTGAGAAGGGATACCCACAGCACTAGCAATGTGACTTAGAGCTTCTTCAGTCCATAATTCAATTGGAACATTCCACAATTTAACCCAAATTGGAAGGGTTGAAAGTTTCTCCTTTGAGAATTTAACATTTGGCTGCCACTCTTGAAGCACAACAGGCCTACCTAAGAGGTGCCAAGGTCCATCTTCTAAGACTGAGTTTCTATCCTCCACAGAGCCAAATTTGAAATAGAAAAGGCCTCTGGCAGCCGAGACCTCCTGAATTCCTCTTTTAGCCCAAAGTTGCAAAGCAATTTTCTTAACTAAGTGTAAAGGAGCTGCCCTTCCAACAAAGTAGCCAACAAGGCAGCCTTCCCACCTAGAAAAGTTCTCTTTAGTAATATAATCAGGAAGCTTAACTGTGACATTACCATTTTCCGTAAAGGAAGAGCTCACATAACCTAAGCTTAGCTTCTTTTTCAGGTTACCTTTAACCTTTTCAGCCCATGAACCAGCCGGTTTCTCATGAGCAGCACTTTTATTAGCTAAAAGGTCTTTATAAACTCTATTCTCATGCAGCTTTTCAGAAGAAGAAGTTGGGGAAGGAGGAGAAGAGCTCACCTTCTGTTTTCCATTAGAATCTGGTTTAGGAGAGAGAGAGATTTCTCCAAGCTCAAACCCACGACCATGGCAGCCCTTGACATCTTTGGTAGAAGTCAAATCCACCTTGTCACTCACAATCAAAGCTGAGGTTGAGCTAAGGGAGGAGAGAGGATCTGCCACCAGCTTTGGAACTCCACCCACGTTCACATCATTGTCATAGAAAAGAGAAATATCTTCTTTCTCTTTCCCTTCAATCAAAACACCATCTACTTTCTCTTTCCCCTTAGACAAAGAAGCTGCCACCTGTCGCCCTAAGGGGCTGTCCACGTCATGATGGGAGAGAGGAGCCTTATCTAATAAAGAATTACCTTTTTGAGTGTCCTTTCCTTTATTTGAAAGGATAGTCGTAGATTGTTGACCAAGTTGAGGCTTGGGAGCTAGAGCCTCACTCTTCCCCAAGCTGACCACATCACACCCACTTGCCAAAAAGGAGCTGTCACCTCTCCCTTTTGATATGTTTGGCCGCTGCTTTTCCTCTTCTCCAAGCAAGATGATTTGAGACAAGCTTGATTTGTCTTCTATCAAAGGACACTCATCATTACCATTGACAGAGAGGTATGAGTATCATCTTCAACCTTTGGAGCTCTAGGCAAGCTGGTTGATCTCCGAGCACCACCTCTAGCTCCTCCTCTTATGCTACTTCTCTTTAGACTTGAACGAAGTTGGTCTGAAAGAGTCAGCTCAAGTAAATTGCTCTGATTGTGATCAGAAGAAATAAAATTGTCTCTAAGCTTTGAATGATAAAAAATAATCTCTTTTGCAACTAATAAACTCGAAGCTTCCTTGGACTGAGCTTCTAACTTCCCAGGCTCAACAAAACCACTCTCTGCTCCAAATTTCTTCGTATTAGAAACTTGCTTAAGAGCATTAAAACCAATAACATGGGTTTTAGCTTCCCTAGCTCCCTTAGTAACCATATCATTCAAAACAGCATGGCCATTGAAAGACACTCCAAGCTTAGCTTGCCCACTAGCTGAATCTTTCTTAACACCACCTGAAACTTGCTTACCAACATCTGCAGCATGCTTAATGTACTCATCATTAACCATTGTTAGAGGTCGTGGCCTCCCCTAAGGGAGGGAGAGGCTAAAACAAAAACCAGAATTCTAGAGAGAGGGGAGAGTTTCTCTCACTAAAAAAACCAGTTGTCACTTTGTTATCGGGTTTCATCGTGTCTCAAGAGCTGGTTAGAGGTTACCATAGGCATTCTAATAGTCCCTGATGTGCTTTCAAGGTTGATATCAAAAAAGCTTATGATAGCTTGAATTGGGAGAGTATCGGCAGAGTCTTTGACTGCTTGGGGTTTCCTGATCATTTCTCTAACTGTGTGATGGAGTGTATCTCCTCTCCTTCTTTCTCTATTATGGTCAATGGTGAGTTGACTAGCTATTTCTCAGGCGCTAAAGGGCTTAGATAGGGTGATCTTATCTCTCCCTATCCGTTTGTGTTGGTTATGGAGGTTATATATGGTATTCTCAAGAATGCTTCTAATAAAGCTGACTTTGGCTCTCACTGGAGGTGTAAGGACCTTGGTATTGTTAACTTGTGCTTTGCTGATGATCTCTTTATCTTCTGTAAGGGTGATATTACTTCTATTCAACTTATTATGGATAGCCTAAACTTGTTTGAGGCTATGTCGGTCTTCAACCTAATCTACAAAAATGTCAGATTTTCATGTCTAGATCCATCCACTTCTCAAGCGATTCTGGAGTTGTGCAATTTCAGCATTGGGGAGCTTCCTATGAGATACTTGGGGGTTCCTTTGATTATCTCAAAGCTTAGAAAATAGATTGTGTCACTCTAGTAGATCATATCACAGCTAGGGTGAAGTCTTGGGAGTCTAACTACCTTCCTTATGCTGGAAGATTACAGCTCGTTAAATCCGTGCACTATGCTATTTTTCAATACTGCGCTGGCTTATTTATTCTTTCCTAGAAGATCTTGAATATGATTCAGGTGGTTATTAGGAATTACTTGTGGAAACGCGTCAGCTGTTAAGCATTCTGGTGCTAAAGTGGCTTGGAGTGACTTGGGCCTTAATAAGTCCCAAGGAGGTTCGGACCTTAGAGATCTCTCTCTAGCTAATAAAGTGGCTGTGGCTAAGCATTTCTGGTTTCTGGTCTCTTTGGATAAAGCTTCCATTTGGAAGGATTGGTGTAAGTTTTTCTTGATCAATAAGAGCTCTATCTTCTTGGTTAAGCTTGCCACTAATCCTTCATGGCGTTGGAGGAAAATTCTGAACATCAGAGACAAGTTTGCTGGGTATTGCGAAGTTCTTGTGGGAAATGGTGAGCATGTTTCTCTTCTCTTAGACCCTTGGCACCCTTTGGGGGCTCTTTCTCAAAGGTTTGAGCCTAGGATTCTTTTTTATACTGGTTGAGATTGTTCTACCAAGGTGAGCTCAGTGATCCAAAATGCAGCTTGAAACTGGCCTATTTCTAACTCCCATGAGCTTATCACAATTAGAGAGGTCCATCTTCCCCCTAAAGTGTCCTCTTTGGACTCTTGGATTTGGACTCTTTTTCCCTCTGGTTTTTTCTCTGTGGGGCACACTTATAGGAAACTGGCTCCAGCTGGTGAAAAAGTGAGATGGGCTCCTCTTATTTGGTTTAAGAAGCATATTCCCAATTATAGCTTTCTTACTTGGCTTGTGTTCTTAATAGGCTTAAAACCGCGGATAGATTGGCTGCTTGGACCTCCTCTCCTGGGTCTTCCAATGTTAGTAGTTGTGTACTTTGCTTGCATCCTTCAGAATCTTCTGAACACCTGTTTGTTTTTTGCCCTTAGTCTAGTTTTATTTGGCTGAATTTTGTTGGTTTGTGTGGCTTGGTCTTCTCCTAAGAACTGGAATCAAGTTATCTCCTGGCTCCTTGTGAAAGTCAAGAAAGGCTACTTCTTGGGCCTTATGTTGAAGCTTATGTTCAGCTCGTTGTCTACAATATCTGGAGAGAGAGAAATAATCGAGTCTTTGAGGGCAAAATGAGGGACAAAAAAGTGTCTTGGCTTGCATTACAAATGCCATTAGATGTAGATCTTTGAGTCTTAAAGGATTCTCTGTGACTGAGGATAACAAAACTATTCAGCTTTCCTCGGGATTGAATGCTTTTATTTTTGACAATGAAGCTTGGTTCTTCTGTTTCTTTAGGCTGTTATCTCTTGTAATCTTCTGTTAGTGTTTGGGTGCCTCCATCTTGTGTGTTGGTTGGTTCCTTTTTTTGTTTCATTTGCCTGGGGTATGCCCTTTGTATATTTGTTTGTTTTCTTTTTCGGTTTATACAAAATTTTAATTTACCGAAAAAAAGAAAGGACAAGAAAAAAGTGAAAAAGGACAAGGTAAAACCGAAAAAGGACAAGGTGAAACGGGAAAAAGTACATCTCTTTATGTATTTCACCCATTAATACTTGTATTTCTTCATTTGATGTTTATCCTACTTCTAATACTATCCCAAATGAGAACAAAAATTACCCAAGCAAGGCTATAAGCGCTGCCAAGGTAGTGCAAGATATGCTTGTGCAAAATGGAGAAAAGGACATGATAAAAAGGATAAAGGACAAGGTAAAATGGCAAAAGGACAAGGCAAAGAAGGATAAAAGGACAAAGGGGTGTCCTTTCCCACCATTAATGCTTGTACCTCATCTATTAATGCTGGTACTACTATTATTGTTAATCCAAATGAGACTAAAGGCAAAACAAGCTCTCTTTGGCGTGTAAAAAGTGCTTGTGAGCTTGCATGTGACAAGGATGTACAATCTGTACAAGGGCTTACTATAAGTGGTAGTAAAAGGCTAATGGTACCCCAAGAACTAGGCCAGCACCCTCCTCACCTAGGGTAGACATGCATGTGGGCTTCAAGGAAAAATCACAAGGTAAATGTGTGATAGTACAAGGAAAAAAAAAAACAAGGACAGCGATGGCGAAAAGGAACCATGCAATGGGGAAAAAGGATATCCCACTTCACATGCCCAAAATCACCATGCTACCACTTTTAATGAGTGTACTACTTCTTTGGTCAACCAAAATGTACCAAATAACCCATGTCAAGGATATGAACCGAATGCTCAAGTTGCAAGCTCTTGTGTGAGCAATGAACAAAATCACGCCAAAGATCAAAAGCATGTGCGTGTTCGTGCATTTAATGTATCCGAGGCACTTGATGCTCATAGTAATGGAGATGAGGGAGTGAATGTAGCATCTTTGGGAGCCTCTATCTATCCATACCTATTGTCAACCTAAATGAAAGGAGCATAAATCAAAAGATAGTGAGATCACACCAAAGTCAGTATATTCATCCCCCATGGCCCTTAGACCCCCTGCTTCATCCTTTCCTTCCTATGAACAAGTGGTGGAGGAGTTTCAATTATATGGTTTCGCTCAAGGTTTTAGGAGAAATCGTCGGTATTACTAAGCTGACCTATTCACCAAACCTAAACCGAATGAGCATTTGGGTGATAATAAGTGTATAAAACACTTTATGAAGCATCTAAGGAACCTATGAGGCAAGATGTCACTTGGGCTCAAAAGGTCAAAAAGAATGAAAGGCATAGGTCAAGGTTAGCTCATGAAAATACAACCATTCTTGAACCTGGAAACGTCACGGTTACGCTCCCTGGAAATGTGACTAGAAGTAGTTTTACCAAATGGGATTGTTGGTTGGTGGGTTATTTGATTGGAAAAGCAGCCCATTTACATCTTGTAAAGAAGCTAGCACTTCAACTATGGGAAAATAGAGGTTTAGTGGACGCTATAGTGAGTAAGGGACTGTTCTACTTTAGATTTAACTCAATTGAGGAAATGGAAATTTTTAATGATGATTTCCCTTGGCACTTGCTAGGAAAACCGTTAGTACTCAAACCATGGCAACCCAACATAGTGTTTCCTAAAGATAGACTTGATAAAATACCTTTTTGGGTTAAAACTCTGGAATGTTCCAATGGAACTTTGGTTGGAAGAGCCTCTTGGACACATTGCGAGTGCCATTGGAAAACCACTCTATACTGATTCCCCTACGGCAAAAAGTGTGAGAAAAGATTATGCAAGAATCTGTGTTGTAATAAATGTCCAAACTCGATTGGTTGACCATTTTAGTGTTAACTTAGGAATTGAGTGTTGAAACTCCATCTTTGTGAAAGTTGACTATGAGAGTCTCTCCCTAAGAGATGTCACAAATGCTCCATTTTTTGCCACAATTGTGACTATATTCCTAAACCCAAACCACAACATCTGCCATCTCCAAATTCTCCCCCCACATTTCCCCTCTCACCCTCCCACCCCTAAATCCCCAACTCACACCCTCACCCCAACTCACCCCTTGACCATTGCCCCACCCCAACCTCAATTCCTGACTCACCCATTCACACAACTCCCACTGCCCAACCACATGAGGAGCAATGGACGGTGGTCACCATTAAATATAATAGCAGAAAGATCTCTCACCGTGTGATCCTTGAACCCTTAAACCACCCTCCTAAAAATGAATTTTCTATCTTGCCTCTTTTGGAAGAAGGATAGATCATTTTCCCAATTCAAGTTGAGCCACCCCTCCTAAGGGGATTGAGGATCCTGAGTTAGGGAATGAGGAACCTGATCTAGAATTGCCACGACCTGATTTGAATGACTCTACCCATTCCCTAACTTCTTTGGCACTCCCTCTTACCCATATTCCAGGTCTAGTAAGAAGAAGCTACAAAAAAAGAGGAAAGGAAAATTCAATCTCACTCCTCACCCTGCAAAAAAGGGTGAGAATTGAAACACATAAAGGGGGTGAACCCCACCTCACAATGATTAATATAGAGCCAGGTTGAATGTAAGGTGGCTTAATGGCTCCCTTAAAAGGTTGATGTGAGGAAGCTGTGTAGGGACTTCAACCTTTCAGTATGCTCAGTTATTGAGACTAAAGTTAAGAGTGGTAACTTTAGTGATATTTCTAGTAATGTGTTCCCTAACTGGGAATGTATTGCAAACTATGCATCCTCTCTCAGGTGGTGGAATTTGGGTTGCTTGGGATTCAAAGACTGTCAAGCTAAAGAGCCAAATCTTCCTTTCAGGAGTCACAGAGGAACACATAGTTGATATTCTATCTATTTGGGCTTCCCTCAAGGACAATTGCCAATGAGATACTTAGGAATGCCCTTGATTACCTCAAAGTTATGCAAAAGTGACTGTGACACACTAGTTGACAAAATTACAGAAAGAATCAGGTCATGGGATTCCAAGTTTCTTAGTTATGTAGGGAGATTGCAACTCACTAAATCAGCTTTTGATGGCTATGTTCCAATTCTGGGCAGGGATCTTCATCCTGCCAAAGAAAGTGGTTAAAAAGTTCCAAGACACTTTCAGGAACTACTTGTGGAATGGGGAAGAGAGTAAAACACACTGGTGCAAAGGTAGCTTGGGTTGATTATGTTGTGATAAGTCCCAAGGAGGTCTGTGACTTAAGGAGTTAGTTTTAGCCAATGAGGTTGCCGTGGCAAAGCACCTCTGGTTTTTTATCATGATATCTAAGCATTCATTACGGAAAAATTGGTGCCAAATCTATCTAATTCAGAAAAGCTCCATATTCATAGCTCCAGTCCCATCTAACCCCATCTTGGGTCTGCAGAAAGATTCTAAAGCTCAGAAGCAAATTCCTGCCCTTTTGTAAACCTTCTGTAGGTGACGGTAGGGACATATCTCTTAATTGACCCCTGGCACACTTTAGGCCCTTTACAGTTCAAATTTGGACTCCTAGCTGTGATTCTTGAATTTGGACTCCTAGCCCAAGTGGGTCCTTCTCCTCTGCACATACCTATAACATTTTGGCTAACCCAAAGGAGAAGGTTAGGTGGGCAAGATTAATTTGGTTTAGCTTTATTATCTCTTGGCGTGCTATCCTTCACAAACTCGCCACCAAGGACAAAATTGCTCTTTGGAGCCATCCCCCAGTTGGAAGCATGCTAGATTGTGTCTTTTGTTTAGGTCATGCTGATTCTCACTCCCACCTCTTCATCGAGTGTCAATATGCCAAGATAGTTTGGGACTCCCTAATGAACAAATGTGTATTATCTTGTAGAGGTACTAATTGGACACTATTAATTTCTTGGCTACTTGTTTGGAGTAGAGGGAAATCTCTAAGAGTTTGCTTACTCAAGATCATCTTCTCTTCATTTATGTACTTCATTTGGAGAGAAAGAAAAGCTAGTATCTTTCACGGAAAAATCGGACCGTTCAATCATTGAGAAGCTTATCAAAGATAATGTGAGAGGAAGACTCTTTTATACTCGAGGCTTTAGAGAGGACAGTTTGGGCCTCTCCCTAGTGGATGTGTGGGAGCTCTAACCTATTATCTTTCAATAAGGTCTATTCGGTATAATATTGTTTTTGAGCTATGATAAATCCCCCTCACCCCTTCCCAGATCCTCCCCCCCACTCAATCCCCACCCTCACTCCCCACCCTCACTCCCCGCCCTACACTTTTTCTTTCCCTCTCTTTGTTCTTCCCCACCTTAGCTGTATTGCTGCATTTACTTAGGACTCCAATTTGGGGCCGCTTTGTATTGTTTTGCAATGGCTCAGGTTTCTATCTTGATTTTCTACCATTTTGGTTATATATTATTCATTTACCAAAAAAAAAGAGTACAATGTAAGTGGTACAATTAATGTGACTGACTTCTCCCCGTTTGATGTAGGTGACGATTTGAGGAAAAATCCTTCTCAAGAGGGAGGGAATGATGAGGATCCGGTTGCACAAGCTCAAAGGATGGATCCACTTCAAATACCAAGTGGTCCAATCACAAGAGATAGAGCAAAGATGATGGCTGAAGCACTCAATGGGCTAGTGGAGCAGGTGGAGGCCCAAACAAGTGTGGAGATGTCTAATTTTAGAAAAGAAGAAGTCAGACTTGTCAACCTCGTAACCTACATGGAGCATGACGTGGCTTCCAACATGGCAACTTACATGGAGCATGTTGTGGCATCCAACATGGCATTCTATATGGAACATGATGTGGAGTCCAACATGGCAGCCCACACGGAGCATGACTTGGCATTTTAAATGATGACAAGTAATCAAGACACCTTGGCAATCCTAACCTAGAAGTGGACAGCCAATAAGAGACTTTTGGGTGGATTAAAAGTTCCTTATTTATTGTAATTAATATTTCTTTATCTTTTAAATTTCATTTAGGTGATTTAAACACTTTAGGACTCTTTAGGCTTCTAGCTTTCTATTTAAGCATGGTTCACAATGTATTAAACAACTATGATGAATGTAATTTCTTGGAGTGTGGCGTCTAAACCATACCTTTGCCTCATTTCGAAGCATCAATTTGGGTCTTAGGACTCATACCTAAAGTTCTCTTTGTGTCATAGAAAATGGGTTGGAGTTTCTTCTTCTTTAAAATCGATCCTTGAGTTCTTCAACCATCATAGTTATCGGGTTTCGTTGCAAACCAATGGTGAGGTTCATATTAAGTGCCACGCGGAGTCAAAAAGACCCAATGGGATGCGTTTAGGCTCAAACTAGATGAAATTGGCTAAACTTGAATCTTTTGGGCATGACATGTACTCGAATGGACTTTTGACACCTAATAAACGTTTGGGAAAGGAATTTAGAGTGTTGTGGTCATTTTAGGTGCTTCAAGGGCCATACAGAGTCAAAAAGTCCTAATGAGACATGTTTAGGCCCAAACAAGATGAACTTGGTGAAACTTGGATCGTTTGGGTATGCATGTACTCGAACTGACTTTTCACATCCATATTAGGGGTTTTTAGGTGCTTCTAGTGCCATATGGAGTCAAAAAGATCCAATGGAACGTGTTTAGGCCCGAACTAGATGAACTAGGCTAAACATGGATCTTTTGGGCATGACATGTACACGAATTGATTTTTCAGATCCTTTACACGTTTAGGATAAGATTTTGATGTTTTGTGGTCATTTTTAGTACTTCAAGTGCCATATGGAGTCAAAAAGACCTAATGAGATGTGTTTTGTGGTCATATTTGGTACTTCAAGGCCCAAAATAGGTTAACTTGGCTAAACTTGGATCTTTTGGGCATGACATTGATTCAAACTGCTTTTGACTCCCAATACTAGTTTGGGATAATAATTTGGAGTGTTGTGGTCATTTTAGGTGCTTTTTGTACCATATAGAGTCAAAAAGATACAATGGGATGTGTTTAGGCCCAAACTAGAGAACTTGGCTAAACTTGGATCGTTTGGACATTTTTCTTTGGTAAATGAATAATATTAACCAAAAGAAAGTCACAATATTAAAGGGTGCATAACCCAGCCAAAAAACCTATATCTAGCCTATGACCATTTACAAGTGAGTCTAATGTCAACTCATGTCGACCAAGGTCAACACCAAAATAAGCAACCCGGAGAAGCCAAGAAGCTACAAAATTGAGTAAGGCATAATGGCTGATCGTTTGGGCATGACATGTACTCTAACTGACTTTTCACATCCAATACACGTTTGGTGCAAGAATTTGGACTGTTAGGGTCATTTTAGGTGCTTCTAGTGCCATATGGAGTAAACGAGATCCAATTAGAAGTGTTTAGGCCCAAATTAGATAAACTTGGCTAAACTTGGATCTTTTGGGCATGAAATGTACTTAAACTGACTTTTGACAACCAATACACGTTTTAGGTAGGAATTTGAACTTTTCTTGCTCTCTTTTTCTTTTTTTTCAGCCTCCACTCTAATCCTTTCCAGTTTACATTGGTCTTCATACACTTCTTTTGAGGAAAGTGGTGTTGGTATGGTATTCCATCCATCCTTGGTGAATGAATACCTATTGAGGTACCAATCATGCATAGCTCTCCTATCAAATTGCCACGGCCTACCAAGAAAAATATCTCCAGCATTCATAGGAACCACATCACACAACACCTCATCATGATATTTACCAATTGAAAATGAGATAATAGATTGCCTATTCACCTTGACCTCACCATAATCATTAAGCTACTTATGCTTGTATGATCGTGGGTGTAGTGTAGTAGACAACCCCAATCGATTAATCAAGATTGTACTCACCACATTAGTGCAACTCCCACCATCGATAATCACACTACATGTCTTGCCTTTAACATGACACCTTGTATGGAACAAGTTCTCTCACTGCTCCTCATGACAATCCTCCTTCAATTGGGGGTGTTAAGAGCACGTCTTGTAACCAACACATCACTCCTAATCGGCTCTTCAATGCCCCCTTCACTACAACTCTCCAATTCGGTCATCTCCTCCTCATCGCTTTCATTGTTACCCTCGTCTTCATCAGTCACTATCTCACCATTTCGTAAGGTCATAGTTCTCCTATTAAGGCATTCCTTGCTAATATGACCTACACCTTGACACTTCCAATACTTAATGTCTCTATTTCTCCCTTTAGGCTCTTCAAGTTTGGATTTTTCTTTGTAAATCGAATCTGTCTTTCCCTTTGAACCATCATAAGCAGCCTTATTTCCACCCTTAAAATCACTCCTCCCATCCCTTTTCCAAGTAGAATTATATTTGGAATAAGGTTTGGAAACATACCTTGCTGCCCTCTTCCTTGGAGTTGCTTTTCCACCTTGATGGAATTATGCACCATCTCTTCTGACTCCACATAAGGTTGCAAATCCACTCGGTCAAACCAGCCAAGGAACGTGTCATAGTGGTCTCCGTATCCTTCTCTATATCAGTCCTAGTCATGAGCATTTCCATCTCCTTGTAGTAATTCTCCACACCCCTACTGCCTTGTCTAAGAACTTGAAATTTTTGCACAAGTTCCCCATGAAAATGCCTAGGTATAAATCTCTTCCTCATTGTAGACTTGAGATCATTCCAAGTCTCAATTGTATTCCCCAAATTTATTCTTCTACTTGTCACCAATTGATCCCACCAAGCTATAGCACAATCTGAAAATCGGGTGACCGCCAACTTGACCTTCTTCTCCTCACTAAATTGATGACAATCAAATATGAGTTCCACTTTCTTTTCCCATTGTAAATACGCCACCGGATCTGATTTACGTTGAAAATGAGGTATTTTAAGTTTAATGATTCCCAAATTTCTATCTACAAAATCATCATTGCCTCGGTTTCCACCATGGAATTGACTTTATCGCATTCTCCCTCTACTTCTACCAAAACCGTGACCTTCTCTTCCTCCTCTAAGCATGACCCTTTCAAAAATTGTATTATCATCATCCTCGTTATAATCAAAATATTCATCTTCCAAGTCATCAACTTGAGATATTCGGTTTCTGCATCTTCGTCACCTCTCATTGTGATTTGGTGTTGCTCTTTCAACCGCCTGCAACCTTGCATCCATACGCTCTAATGCATCCCTCATGGCCTCTATATTTCGATTAAAACCTGTAAACGCTCCTCGTTGAGCCTCACGTAGCATAGCATCAGGAACATGATCAACATCATTATCTACACTTTGGTTTGACATTACTGCAATAGAATATAAGAAACAAAAATAATTCAAGGACCTCACAAGCACTCACTCATGTGTTTACACTCAAAAGATGGGGGTCACTCCTGTTTAACTCAAAAACAAAAAAAAATAATTCACTCATGGTTTTCCTCACATCACTCTAGCTTATTCTTTAATGTTCTTGGGTGAATCACACTTTTAAAACAATTCAAATAGCTTATAATGTGTAGAATTTCAAAACTAAAATTGTCAACACAAGTTGAACAGGAAACAAATTTAGGAAGTAATGAATTTAGGAAAGTAATGAATTTAGGAAAGTAACGAATTTTAGGAACGTAATGAAATTAGGAAAGTAAAGAATGTAGGAAAGTATCTAATTTTAGAAAAGTATTGAAATTAGGAAAGTTACTAATTTTAGGAAAGTAATGAAGTTAGGAAAGTAAAGAACTTAGGAAAGTAACTAATTTAGGAAAAAAATGAATTTAGGAAAGAGACTAATATAGGAATTTAAGAAAGTAGAGAATTTAGGAAAGTAAAAAAAAATAGGAAAGTGACCAATTTAGAAAGTAATGAATTTAGAAACAAAGAACTATATAGAATTAGGAAAGTAACAAATTTAGAAACATATATCTTCCTAGAATTAGGAAAGTAACTATTTCCGTTCCCTTCTTTTTTTCAAACAAAATTCTCTCTTCTTCTTCTTCTTCTTTTATTGATATGTGCTCCTTTTTTTTGCACGAATTTTTTCTCTTTTTTTGAACTACAACTATAAACCAAAAATTCAATTCAAAAGAACAAGATAAACACAAGAAATCAGAATTAAAGAAACAAAATTTTAAAGAGATGAATCCTGATCTAGAGCCAAAGCTCTGATACCAAATGATATGGAACCTCCAGGAATAAGCGTGAGAACCCCTTTGTGTATAGGAACCCACGAAGCATTAACGTGAAAACCCCAATAACCAATTCGGCAACAACCCCTAAGAAATGGTTAGAAAAAACAGATTTCTTAGATAGATGATCAAGAACTGAATAAAGAAAACTTTTTTCTAAATTCCAGTTTCGAAACACTCCACAAGAAGGTGATCAATCTACTTGAATGTTTCCTAAAGCATGTATTCTACTCAAAAACATAAAGATAAAAGAAAAACAACCTTTTGGTTTTTCTTAAATTATAATTCTAGACCTTAAAACATTCTAGCAAGGCATATTTATAGCCTTTACAAATGTTTCCTAAAATTCTAAAACTCAAGAATAGGAAACTAACCTAATTATATCTTAAAAAAATAATTAAGAATAGACTATATCAAGTTAAATAAAACTAATGGACTCTAAATAAAGTCAAATTTCGTTCATCCCAAGAGGTAACACAAAAATGGCTCATTACATACTTAATTCAACCCATTAGTAACGTTGACTTGAACCAAGTTGTACTAGACTCGTGCTGCAGTTATCCCAAACCTTTAATGTCCTTGTAGACCTTCACTAGCTGAATTGACTAAGCCTTGAAAATGGTGGATTAAAGCTTGTTGAAGCTTCTACGACCGCGACCTTGTTATTGATCCTTGAGGCATGCTAATTGGACTAGAAACCTTTTGAACTTGTTCCTTCCCTTCTTGATTATACTCATCTTTAAGATGTTGAATCCTTCGAACTTGGTGTGTAGGTTGATCCTTAACATAAGCTTAAACTCTCCATTATAACCATAACAGAGGAAGTGTTACCCTTACATAATTTAACTAGATCATCAGCAAACCACAAGTTAACAATGCCAAGCTCCTTACATCTCCAATGATAGCCAAAATCAACCTTGTGAGCAGCAAGCTTGAGAATACCAGTGAGAACCTCCATAACCAAGGCAAATAGGAAGGGGGAGATAGGATCACCCTATCTAAGCCCTTTAGCACCCGAGAAGTACCTTGTCAAATCACCATTTACAACAAAAAGAAATAAGGAGAAGAGATGCACTCCGTCATACAATTAGAATAATGGTCAGGAAAACCCAAATAATCAAAGATTCTGCCAATAATCTGTTAAGGATAAACCTACACATCAAGTTCAAAGGATTCAACATTTTAAAGATGAGCATGATCAAGAAGGCAAGGAGCGAGTTCAAGATGTTTCTAGTCCAATTAGCATGCCTTAAGGACTAATAACAAGGTCGCGGTCTAAGAAGCTTCAACAAGCTTTAATCCACCATTTGCAAGGATTAGTCAATTCAGCTGGTGAAGGTCTACAATGACATCAAAGCTTTGGGATAAGTGTAACACGAGTCCAATACAACTTGGTTCAAGTCCAAGCTATTATTGGGTTGGATTAAGTATGTAATGGGCCATTTTGTGTTACCTTTTGGGCTGAACGAAATTTCACTATATTTTGAGTCCAATGGTTTTATTTTGCTTAATATAGTCTATTCTTAATAATTATTTAAAATATAATTAGGATTTTAGGAAACCTTTGTAAATGCTATAAATACGCCTTGCTAGAATGTTTTAAGGGTCTATAATTTAATTTCAGAAAAACCAAAAGGTTATTTTTTCTTTTATCTTTGTGTTCTTGAGTAGAATACATGTTTTAAGAAACATTCAAGTATATTGATCACCTTCTTGTGGAGTGTTTCAAAACTGGAATTCAGAAACAAGTTTTCTTTATTCTAGTTCTTGATCATCTATCTAAGAAATCTGTTTTTCTAGCCTTTTCTTAGGGGTTGTCGCCGAATTGGGTATTGGGGTTTTCACATTAATGCTTCGTGGGTTCCTATACATAAAGGGATTCTCAAGCTTATTCTTGGAGGTTCCGTATCATTTGGTATCAGAGCTTTGGCTCTAGATCAGATTTTATCTCTTTAAAATTCCGTTTCTTTACTTATGATTTCTTGCATTTTTCTTGTTCTTTTGATTTCAATTTTGGATCATAGTTATAGTTTGAAAAAATAGTAAAAAGAAGAAAAAAATTCGTGCAAAAAAAAGAGCACCTATAAAAAATGAAGAAGAAGAAGAGAGAATTTTATTCAAAAAAAAGAAGGGAACTAAAGTAGATACTTTCCTAATTCTAGGAAGATATTTGTTTTTAAATATTTTACTTTCCAAAACTAACCACAAAGAGTTGATTAAAGCTCTATCCAATTTTTTCATGATATAGGTACCATCATCATGGCTATTACTCCAAGTGAATTGGCAGCCACTATGTGGGTGGTCCTCCACTTCGATTCTGAATAAGCACTCTCCAACCTCCCTCATTCCAGTGTCCCATTCAAACCTGCCTCCTACCTTCCCATTAGGGTGTAAAGATTCATTAAAGTCACCTGTGATAATCCAAGGGGATTGAACACACTTCTTTCCATGGTGCTGAGAAAGGCTTTTCCAAAGCTCAATTCTCTCAGAGCTAGAGTTTGAAGCAAACAAAAATGCAGACATTTTAGAGAGAGAAGCTCTCCCTTCTCTCTAGAAACCAGGTGAAGCTTTTCTGTTGCTCCTCCTCTGGGAGGAGCTAAGCTTAGTTTCTAAAATGATGAATGATGCTTATTTTGAAACCAAGACTCAGCAAGGTTCAAAGATCAGTAAGAAAAGTTCGGGTAAGATGAGCTTTCAGTCTCATGAAGATGTTCTAAAGTTTAAAGGAGATGGGAGTTCGATGCTGGAAAACCCAGAAGTCAGAGTTGCTTCTAGCTCTTCCTTGGAGGAATCTCCAAGTTTGGACAAGATTTTAGCTATGGAGAACAAAGAAGTTGGTGAGAAGAAGGTGTGTGTTCGTGCACTAAATGTGGCAGAAGCACTTGATGCCCGTATTAATGGAGATGACGAGGAGCATGTTACTTGTTTTGGTACCTTTAGCTACAACCTTAACTCACCAAATAAGGGAGGAAAGGTCCACATGACCATTAATGGCAATGATGAGGCTGCTTCTAGCTCTAATGAGGAGCAAATAAAAGGTTTGGATGAGCTCTCAATGTCTTGTAGGCACATTTCTTTGGTCCCTTCTTCTCAGGTACACAATGACTTGTTATTACTAGATTCTAGTCCTTTAAGGGTTCCTTATTCCTTTGGTGGAGTCCCATGTATTGTAAATGAAGCCTTTACAGGTGCTTCTAAGGACAAAGAGCATGTTCAGAGAAGCAAACAAGCTTTCCCTTGTCTGAAAAACTCAGGCAAATCACCAAGGGTTCTCTGGCCAAAGTAGGAGCACGAATGAGAGAGATGAAGAAGGGTGAAATCGTTTGTCCATTGGTCAATGAGGCTGTACTTGAGAGCCAATCAACTCCTGCCACCTCACCAATTCTAGCTAACCCTAGTTGTGCATGGAGTACACACAATGACATGCATTCTTATCAAAAAGTGAAAGGACAAAAGCAAAAGGAGAAAGTAAACCTACTCTTGCATACCTTGGGCAACAACAAAGTTAAAACTTTGCTTGCAATGACAGACAGCTTGCCCCAATACCCGGAGCAAGGACAATCAGTCTTAATTGTGGTTGTACCTGAAGATAAAGGTGATTTGACATTGCCTTTGCCCAAGACATCCTTGGAGCACGTTTTAGGTACCCTTAAACTACCACCTAAGCATGGATATGACTCCTCCACGTTAGCTTCATCAAGGACAGACAACCTACCCCTAAACCCGGAGCAAGGACAGCCTTTCTTAATTACAGTTGTACCTGAACATAAAGGGGATTTGACCTTGCCTTTTCTCAAGACATCCTTGGAGCATGTTTCAGGTACCTTTGTACTATCACCTAAGCATGGAAAGGACACCTCCACGTCAGCTTCATCTTCTCCAACAGCTTGAAAACCTCATTCATCCATTTTTCTAGAATACAATCAAGAAGTTGATGATCTTGAGTTATATGCTTTTACTCAGGGGTTTAGACGAAATTGTGAGTATTATCCTTCCCCCAAACCTTTGAAACCTTTAAAGAATAAGGAGGAAGCTGCTAAGGGTATCTCTGAAACCCTTTAGGGCAACACTATCTACCATAAACTTTGTGAAGCTTCACCTAAAGCTCAACAAAAGGATGGATCTTGGGCTGATAAAGTTAAGAGAAACCAACCTAGTAGGTTTGAGCTTGAGTTTCAGGAGTCTACAATTTATGAAGAACATAGGGTTATTGTAAAGCTCCCTGACTTTGTTACCAAAGACAGCTTTGCCTAATGGGAGACTTGTTTGGTTGGCTATTTTGTGGGTAAAACAGCTCCATTACACTTGGTTAAGAGGATTGCGTTGCAGCTTTGGAAAGGGAGAGGTCTCCTTGATGTTCAAGCTTCCAAAGGACTCTTCTGTTTCAAATTCGATAACTTAGAACACCGAGAATATTTCTTTAAAGATGGACCTTGGCATTTGTTAGGGAAACCTCTTATTCTTCAACCATGGGAGCCTAATGTTAAATTCACAAAGGAAAAGTTAGCTAAGATCCCCATTTGGGTGAAACTTTGGAATGTTCCCCTTGAGTTGAGAACCTCTGAAGCTCTAAGCTACATTGCTAGTGCAGTGGGTAAACCCCTATACTCGGATCACTTGACTGCAAAAGGAGTGAAAAGAGACTTCGCTAGAATCTGTGTTGAGATTTCAACCAAGTCAAGAATCCTTAAGCATCTTGATATTGATCTTGGTATTGAAGGATGGGATCCAATTGATGTTTTTGTAGAGTATGAGGGCCTACCAAAGAGGTGTGACAAGTGTGATATCTTTGGTCATGATTGTGATTTCATCCAGCAAGCTAAAACACTTTCTCCTAATCCCCAAGCTACAGCCCCATCTCTACCACAATCCAACCCTAGCTCCACCTCAAACTCCCCAAATCACTCCTCTCCCTCATCCCCCACACATTCCACCCCAAAACAATCCCCCATTTCTCCCTCACTTCTCCCAAACACCACTCCCTCAACCCATTTGGATGATGACAGTGGCTGGATTGAGATTCCATCCAAGAGATCAAGGAAGAAAATCAACTCAGAAGTGGGACTTGAATTGGCCTTAGTGCTAGACCAAGACATAGTTGAAGCTTCCCCACTAGGGGTGGAACCTAATGAGCACTCAACTGAGGAAGAAGAGGATAATCTTGCTGTCGTGAGCAAGAACCAAGAGCTTTCCACCCCTTCTCCTTCTATAAACACTCCCAGCTCAAGAAAAAGGACAAAGTAGAAGAAGAAGGTCAATGGCACACCACACCCTGCAAAGGGCAGAGATAAAGGAGTTGCAACTAGTGGGGAAACCCACAACCCACCCATTCATGTTTAATCTTGCTACTTGGAACATTAGGGGGCTCAATGACTCCTTAAAGCAAGCAGCTGTGAGGAAGCTTTGTAAGAATTCCAATCTTTCTCTATGTTCTTTACTTGAAACTAAAGTGAAAAACTTTAAATTCACTAATCTTACTAATTCCATTTTTCCTAATTGGGAGGTGGTAGCAAGTTACAATTTTGCTGCAGGGGGTAGAATTTGGGTTGCTTGGGACCCAAAAGTACTTGATGTAATAGTTTTGGATACTACTGACCAAGTTTTATTTTGGAAGCTTACTATTAAGCATTCTAATGTTGTATGTTATATCACATTCGTATATGCTTCAAATTCTAAAGTGATCAGGAAGAAGCTTTGGGAATCCTTGTGCTCCCACCACTCACTCACTTCTCATTCCCCATGGCTTATCACCGGAGATTTCAATGTTATTGCCTCCCCTAGTGAGAAATGAGGAGGAGCTAAGGGATGGGATGAAAGCATCTTTGACTTCAACAAATTCACTTTCACTATTGAGGTTGAGGACCTCGCATACTCAGGTTGTCAATTCACATGGTCAAACAAGCATAATGATGGAACCTTTATTATGTGTAAGTTGGATAGAGCCATGGCAAATATTCACTGGATGGACTCGTTCCCCGACACAAAGTGTCTCTTTGCTCCTCCTGGCATCTCTGATCATAGTTCAATTGTCTTACAAATGGAGAAGGACTCCTATAAACCAAGAGTAAGCTTCAAGTTTTTTGAGTTTTGGTTTGAAAGAGAAGGGTTTTGGTAGCTTTTGGATAGAGTTTGGGGGGCTGAGATTTCAGGGACAGCAATGTTTAGGCTCTGTAAGAAGCTTAAGGCACTCAAAGGTGAACTGAGTAGGTTCAACCAAAGATTTTACAGTGATCTTCCTTCTAGAGTTAAATTGGCTGAAGCACAATTGAAGTCAAATCAAAACTTGTTGGGAAATGACCCTTTAAATTCATTGTTACAGGCTCATGAGAGAGATGCATGCTCCAAATTCTTTGACCTTAGACATGCTGAAGAGAGCTTCTACAGGCAGAAGTCAAGAGTGCAGTGGCTTCAGAACACTTCTTTCTTTTTTCAAAGAATGAAAAAGAATAGATTCAAAACCAGGATTACACACCTGGACAACCAAGACTCTCTACTTACTTCCCATGAAGAGATCCAGGATCATATATTCGATTACTACAAAAATCTCTTGGGTACACCAAATGAAGAAATGGGAGTCAATTGGAGTATACTTGGTTGTGCTTTGCCAAGAAAGCTTGGACCTGATCAGGCTGTACCTTTGACTGTTCCCATTGAAGAAAATGAGGTCAAGCAAGCTATTTTCAGTATGGGAAGTGGCAAAGCTCCCGGACCAGATGGGTTTTCAACTGGGTTCTTTAAGAGAGCATGGCATGTGGTGGGTGGGGATGTAACCAAAGCTGTTTTGGAGTTCTTTACTACAGGTAACCTCCTAAAAGAGGTTAACTCAACTGCAATAACCTTAATACCAAAGGTTTCTAATCCCACTAGTATTGAGGACTTTAGACCTATCTCTTGCCGCAATGTAGTCTACAAGTGCATTACAAAAATACTTGCTGAAAGACTCAAGCTTGTATTATCCAACATCGTAAGTTTGAACCAAAGTGCTTTTATTCCAAGAAGGAGAATGGCTGACAATATTTTTCTTTCCCAAGAATTGCTTAGAAGCTACCATAGATCACTTGGTTTGCCAGGGTGTGCTCTCAAGGTGGACCTTAAGAAAGCCTATGATAGTGTGAACTGGTCACTAATAGGTAAAGGTTTTCAATGCCTTGGCTTCCCAAATGTTTTTATTTCTTGGGTCATGGAGTGCCTTTCTTCTCCCTCATACTCAGTGAATATAAATGGTGAGCTGCATGGTTACTTTAGGGGTGCTAAAGGAATTAGACAAGGGGATCCAATCTCTCCTTACATATTTGTCATCATCATGGAGGTCTTGATAGAGATCTTGAGATTTCCCGCCAAACACTCAGAGTTCCAATTCCATTGGAGGTGCAAAGAGCTTAACTTAGTCAATCTGTGCTTTGCTAATGACCTACTCTTCTTCTATAAAGGAGACAAAAACATCGTGCATGTTCTTAAGGAAGATTTGGCCATTTTCCAAGAGCTATCAGGGCTTCAACCAAATATTTCAAAGAGTCAACTGTTCTTATCAGGGGTGAGCCCAGAGATATTTTCTATCATTCATGTTGAACTGGGTTTTACAGAAGGGTCGAGTTAGATATCTTGGTGTCCCTCTCATTACAACAAATCTTACCAAATCAGATTGTCAAGGTTTGGTTGACAGACTCACTATGAGAATCAGGTCTTGGGAATCAAAGTATTTGTCTTATGCAGGAAGGCTCCAACTTATCAAGACTGTCCTTATGGCTATGGTCAACTTTTGGAGTGGTCTCTTCATTCTCCCTAAAAAAGTGGTGAAGACAGTCCAATGCTTGGTATGAAATTTTCTATGGAATGGACAAGATACTAAAGCTTATGGTGCCAAGGTAGCTTGGGCAGACCTATGTTTTGACAAGGTACAAGGTGGGTTGGGCCTTAGGGATTTGGTTTTAGCGAATGAAGTTGCTGTAGCCAAACACTTATGGTTCTTGCTACTCCCTTCTAAAAGATCACTTTGAAAAGATTGGTGCCAAACATACCTAATCAGAAAGAGTTCAATTTTCTTGGTTTCCATTCCTTCAAACCCATCTTGGGTTTGGAGAAAGCTTCTCAAGCTCAGGAGCAAGTTTCTGCCCTTTTGCTCTATAACTATTGGAGATGGTACTACTGTGAAGCTTCTTACAGATAATTGGTATCCTCTAGGTGTCCTTTGGGCCAGATTTGGGCAAAGACTTTTGTCAGGAACTTCTTGGACTATGGACTCTATGGTGAGTGTTGTCATTCAAGACAATCAATGG
>QANY01013851.1:119287-133309 GCA_003255025.1 Datisca glomerata
TTAAGCTAGCTTTTACTTCCTTCATCTATTATATATGGAGAGAAAGAAATGCAAGGATTTTTTAAGGCAAAATCAGAGATTCCAAGATCCTAACTGAAGCTATTTCACAATTAGTCAGATTAAGGCTTTGGGATTCGAAGTGTTTTGGCACTAATGATACTAATCTACATTTAGTGGATAGATGGGGTCTTAACCCAAGCATTTTGTAAACCTTGGCTGTCTTATGAAGCATTGATATCTAATTTCAGTACTTTACATATTACCAGTTTAATTTACGTACAGATCTTAAGCCTTTGATTAGGTTCTAATTTTGTATTTCTTGGGCTATGCCCCTTGTACAAGTGTAAGTATCTTTTGGTTTATTCAATTTGTTTACAAAAAAAATAAGGGGAGAGGACTTACCAACAAAGAAACCCACAAGGCAGCATTCCCACTTGGCAAAACTCTCTCTAGAGATGCATCCAGGAAGCATAACGGTGATTCTACTTTCTTCAAAAATTGTGGTCTCCTCACGGGCCAAATGAAGCTTTTGGCTCTGAAACCCTTAAGGGCAACACTATCTACCATAAACTTTTTGAAGCTTCACCCAAAGCTCAACAGAAGGATGGATCTTGGGCTGATAAAGTTAAGAGAAACTAACCTAGCAGGTTTGAGCTTGAGTTTCAGGAGTCTTCAATTTATGAAGAACATAGGGTCGTTGTTAAGCTCCCTGAGTTTGTTACCAAAGACAGCTTTGCCAAATGGGAGACTTGTTTGGTTGGCTATTTTGTGGGTAAAACAGCTCCATTACACTTGGTTAAGAGGATTGCGTTGCAGCTTTGGAAAGGGAGAGGTCTCCTTGATGTTCAAATTTGATAACTTAGAACACCGAGATTTTTCTTTAAAGATGGACCTTGGCATTTGGTAGGTAAACCTCTTTTTCTTCAACCATGGTAGCCTAATGTCAAATTCACAAAGGAAAAGTTAGTTAAGATCCCCATTTGGGTGAAGCATTGGAATGTTCTCCTTGAGTTGAGAACCTTTGAAGCTCTAAGCTACATTGCAAGTGCAGTGGGTAAACCCCTATACTCGGATCACTTGACTGCAAAAGGAGTGAAAAGAGACTTCGCTAGAATCTGTGTTGAGATTTCAACCAAGTCAAGAATCCTTAAGCATCTTGATATTGATCTTGGTATTGAAGGATGGGATCCAATTGATGTTTTTGTAGAGTATGAAAGCCAACCAAAGAAGTGTGACAAGTGTGATATCTTTGGTCATGATTGTGATTTCATCCAGCAAGCTAAAACACCTTCTCCTAATTCCCAAGCTACAGCCCCATCTCTACCACAATCCAACCCTAGCTCCACCTCAAATTCCCCAAATCACTCCTCTCCCTCATCTCCCACACATTCCACCCCTAAACAATCCCACATTTCTCCCTTACTTCTCCCAAACACACCTCCCTCAATCCATTTGGATGATGACAGTGGCTGGATTGAGATTAAATCCAAGAGATCAAGGAAGAAAGTCAACTCAAAAATGGGACTTGAATTGGCCTTAGTGCTAGACCAAGACATAGTTGAAGCTTCCCCACTAAAGGTGGAACCTATTGAGCACTCAACTGAGGAAGAAGATGATAATCTTGCTGTCATGAGCAAGAACCAAGAGCTTTCCACCCCTTCTCCTTCTCAAAACTCTCCCAGCTCAGGCAAAAGGAGAAAGAAGAAGAAGAAGAAGGTCAATGGCACACCACACCCTGCAAAGGGTAGAGATAAAGGAGTTGCAGCTAGTGGGGAAACCCACAACCCACACATTCATGTTTAATCTTGCTACTTGGAACATCAGGGGGCTCAATGACTCCTTAAAACAAACTTCTGTGCGGAAGCTTTGTCAGAATTTCAATCTCACTTTGTTCTTTACTTGAAACTAAAGTGAAAAACATTAAATTTACTAATCTTGCTAAGCCTATTTTTCCAAATTGGGAGGTGGTAGCAAACTATAATTTTACTGCAGGGGGTAGAATTTGGGTTGCTTGGGAACCAAAAGTACTTGATGTAATAGTTTTCGATAATACTGACCAAGTTATATTTTGTAAGCTTACTATTAAGCATTCTAATGTTGCTTGTTATATCACATTTTCATATGCTTCAAATTCTAACGTGATTAGGAGGAAGTTTTGGGAATCCTTGTGCTCCCACCATTCACTCACTTCTCATACCCCATGGCTTATCACTAGAGACTTCAATGTTATGGCCTCCCCAAGTGAGAAATCAAGATGAAGGCATCTCTGACTTCAAAAATGCACTTTCACGATTGAGGTTTAGGACCTTGCAAACTATAATTTTGTTGGAGGGGGTAGAATTTGGGTTGCTTGGGACCCAAAAGTACTTGATGTAATAGTTTTGGATACTACTGACCAAGTTATATTTTGTAAGCTTACTATTAAGCATTTTAATGTTGGATGTTATATGACATTCGTATATGCTTCAAATTCTAAAGTGATCAGGAAGAAGCTTTGGGAATCCTTGTGCTCCCACCACTCACTCACTTCTCATGCCCCATGGCTTATCACTGGAGATTTCAATGTTATTGCCTCCCGTGGTGAGAATCAGGAGGAGCTAAGGGTGGGATGAAGGCATCTTTGACTTCAACAAATGCACTTTCACTATTGAGGTTGAGGACCTTGCATACTCTGGTTGTGAATTCACATGGTCAAACAAGCATCATGATGGAACTTTTATTATGTGTAAGTTTGATAGAGTCATGGTAAATATTCACTAGATGGACTCGTTCCCTGACACAAAGTGTCTCTTTGCTCCTCCTGGCATTAGTGATCACAGTCCAATTCTCTTACAAATGGAGAAGGACTCCTATAAACCAAGAGTAAGCTATAAGTTTTTTGAGTTTTGGTTTGAAAGAGAAGGGTTTTGGCTGCTTTTGGACAGAGTTTGGGGGGTTGAGATTTCAAGGACAACAATGTTTAGGCTCTGTAAGAAGCTTAAGGTACTCAAAGGCGAACTTAAGAGGTTCAACCAAAGATTTTGCAGTGATCTTCCTTCTAGAGTTAAATGGGCTAAAGCACACATGGAGTCAATTTAAAACTTATTGGGAAATGACCCTTTAAATGCATTGTTACAGGCTCATGAGAGAGATGCATGCTCCAAATTCTTTGTGCTTAGACATGCTGAAGAGAGCTTCTATAGGCAGAGGTCAAGAGTACAGTGGCTTCAGTTGGGTGATTGGAACATTTCCTTCTTTTTTCAAAGCATGAAAAAGAATAGATTTAAAACCAGGATTACACAACTGGACAATCAAGGCTCTCTACTTACTTCCCTTGAGGAGATCCAGGATCATATATTGGATTACTACAAAAATCTCTTGGGTACACCAAATGAAGAAATGGGGTCAATTGGAGTATACTTGATTGTGCTTTGCCAAGAAAGCTTGGACCTGATCAGGATGTACCTTTGGCTCTTCCCATTGAAAAAAATGAGGTCAAGCAAGCTATTTTCATTATGGGAAGTGGCAAAGCTCCTGGACCAGATGGTTTTTCAGCTGGATTCTTTAAGAAAGCATGGCATGTGGTTGGTGGGGATGTAACCAAAGCTGTTTTGGAGTTCTTTACTACAGGTAACCTCCTAAAAGAGGTCAACTCAACTGCAATCACCTTAATACCAAAGTTCCGTAATCCCACTAGTATTGAGGACTTTAGACCTATCTCTTGCTGCAATATAGTTTACAAGTGCATCACAAAAATACTTGCTGAAAGACTCAAGCTTGTATTACCCAACATCGTAAGTCAGATTATATGTGCTATTATCCTAGGAAGGAGAATGGCTGACAATATTTTTCTCTCCCAAGAATTGCTTAGAAGCTACCATAGATCACTTGGTTTGCCAAGGTGTGCTCTCAAGGTGGACCTTAAGAAAGCCTATGATAGTGTGAACTGGTCACTAAGAGGTAAAGCTTTTCAATGCCTTGGCTTCCCAAATGTTTTCATTTCTTGGGTCTTGGAGTGCCTTTCTTCTCCCTCAAACTCAGTGAATATAAATGGTGAGCTGCATGGTTACTTTATGGGTGCTAAAGAGACAAGGGGATCCAATATCTCCTTACATATTCGTCATCATCATGGAGGTCTTTACAGGGATCTTGAGCTTTGCCGCCAAACATTCAGAGTTCCAGTTCCATTGGATGTGCAAAGAGCTTAACTTAGTCAATCTGTGCTTTGCTGATGATCTACTCTTGTTCTGTAAAGGAGACAAAAACATCGTGCATGTGCTTAAAGAAGCTTTGGCCATTTTCCAAGAGCTATCAGAGCTTAAACCAAATATTTCAAAAAGTCAATTGTTCTTATCAGGGGCCAGCCCAGATATGTCTTCTATCATTCATGTTGAACTGGGTTTTACAGAAGGGTCTCTTCCAGTTAGATATCTTGGTGTCCCACTCATTACAACCAAGCTTACCAAATCAGATTGTAAAGGTTTGGTTGACAGACTCACTATGAGAATCAGGTCTTGGGAATCAAAGTATTTGTCTTATGCAGGAAGACTCCAACTTATCAAGACTGTCCTTATGGCCATGGTCAACTTTTGGAGTGGTCTCTTCATTCTCCCTAAAGAAGTGGTGAAGACAGTCCAATGCTTGGTAAGAAATTTTTTATGGAATGGCCAAGATACTAAAAGCTTCTTGGGACAAGGTAGCTTGGGCAGACCTATGTTTTGACAAGGTACAAGGTTGGTTGGGCCTTAGGGATCTGGTTCTAGGTAATGAAGTTGCTATAGCTAAACATTTGTAAGACAATTGGACTATGGTCAGAGATATTAGGCGGAGCAAAGAGACACTTTGTGTAAGGGAAGGAGTCCATCCAGTGAATATTTGCAATGGCTCTTTCCAGCTTACACATAATAAAGGTTCCATCATGATGCTTATTTTACCATGTGAATTTACAACCTAAGTATGCAAGGTCCTAAACCTCAATCGTGAAAGTGCATTTTTGAAGTCAGAGATGCCTTCATCCTGATTTCTCACTTGGGGAGGCCATAACATTGAAGTCTCTAGTGATAAGCCATGGGGTATGAGAAGTGAGTGAGTGGTGGGGGCACAAGGATTCCCAAAACTTCCTCCTAATCACGTTAGAATTTGAAGCATATGAAAATGTGATATAACAAGCAACATTAGAATGCTTAATAGTAAGCTTACAAAATATAACTTGGTCAGTATTATCTAAAACTATTACATCAAGTACTTTTGGGTCCCAAGCAACCCAAGTTCTACCCCTACAGAAAAATTGTAATTTGCTACCACCTCCCAATTAGGAAAAATGGTCTTAGCAAGATTAGTGAATTTAAAGTATTTCACTTTAGTTTCAACTACAGAACAAAGAGAAAGACTGAAATTCTTATAAAGCTTCCTCACAGCACTTGTTTTAGGGAGTCATTGAGCCCCCTAATGTTCCAAGTAGCAAGACTAAACATGAATGTGTGGGTTATTGGTTTCCCCACTAGCTGCAACTCCTTTATCCCTACCCTTAACAGGGTGTGGTGTGCCATTGACCTTCTTCTTCTTCTTTCTCATTTTTCTTGAGCTTAGGGTGTTCAGAGAAGGAGAAGGGGTGGAAAGCTCTTGGTTCTATCTCACGTTAGCAAGATTGTCCTCTTCCTCATTTGGGAGCTCAATTGGTTCCAACCTGAGTGGGGAAGCTTCGACTATGTCTTGGTCTAGCTCTAACGCCAGTTCAAGTCCCACTTCCGAGTCGACTTTCTTCCTTGTTCTCTTGGATTTAATCTCAATCCAGCAGCCACTGTCATCATCCAAAGGGGTCGAAGGAGGTGTGTTTAGGAGAAGTGAGGGAGAAGTTTGTGATTGTTTAGGGGTGGAATGTGTGGGGGGTGAGGGAGAGGAGTGCGCTGGGGAGATTGAGGTGGAGCTTGGGTTGGATTGAGGGAGAGATGAGGCTGTAGCTTGGGAATTAGGATTCTGTGTTGTAGCTTGCTGGATGAAGTCACAATCATGACCAAAGATATCACACTTGGTACACTTCTTTGGTAGGCCCTCATACTCTACAAAAACATCAATTGGATCCCATCCTTCAATACCAAGATCAAATATTAAGATGCTTAAGGATTCTTGACTTGGTTGATATGTCGACACAGATTCTAGTAAAGTCTGTTCTCACTCATTTTTGCAGTCAAGTGATCCGAGTATAGGGGTTTACCCATTGCACTAGCAATGAAGCTTAGAACTTCAGAAGCTCTCAACTCAAGGGGAACATTTCAAAGTTTCACACAAATGGGGATCTTAGCTAACTTTCCTTTGTGAATTTGACATTAGGCTCCCAAGGTTGAAGAATAAGAGGTTTCCCTAACAAATGCCAAGGTCCATCATTAAAGAAATAATCTCTGTCTTCTAAGTTATCAAATTTGAAATAGAAGAGTCCTTTGGAAGCTTTAACATCAAGGAGACCTCTCCATTTCCAAAGCTTCAATCCAATCCTCTTAACCAAGTGTAATGGAGCTGTTTCACCCACAAAATAACCAACCAAACAAGTCCATTTGGCTTAAGAATGACCCTATGTTCTTCATAAATTGTAGATTCCTGAAACTCAAGCTCAAACCTACTAGGTTGGTTTTTCTTATCTTTATCATGCCAAGATCCATCTTTTGGTTGAGCTTTAGATGAAGCTTCACAAAGTTTTTGGTAGATTGTGTTGCCCTTAAATGTTTGAGAAACACCCTTAGCAGCCTCCTCCTTATTCTTTAAAGGTTTCAAAGGTTTGAGGAAAGGATATTACTCACATTTTCATCTTAAAGCCTGAGTAAAATCATATAACTCAAGATCTTCAACCACTTGATCATATTCTAAAAAAATAGAAGACTGAGGTTTACGAGCTGTTGGAGAAGATGAAGATGGCGTGAAGGTGTCCCTTCCATGTTTAGGTGGTAGCATAAGGGTACCTAAAACATGCTCCAAGGATGTCTTGAGCAAAGGCAGGGTCAAATCTGATTTGAATCCCACCGACGATTTACGATGAAACCCGATAACAATGATGGTTCAAGAACCCCAAGAACGTGAAAGACAAGATTGTTGAGCCTTAAGCCGTTATCTAGAAAGATGAGAACTAAGACTATGAAGGATAAAAATGCCACACCAAGAAACCTAAGGATCACTCAAAAATCAAGGTGATAAGTTTGGTTGTTTGAACGCCACAAGACTAACTTGATAAGTTCAAAGAGTTCTTTCAAGAACAAAAAGGACACTCCTCACAATAACATAAACTTGATTTCAATATTCATAACATGATTACAAATTTCGTGGGTACCATGTTTTATACTTGGAACAACCCTCCAAGAATAGGAAAAGAATTAATTTTAGCTTTGAAACAACACCAACATTAAAGTAAATAAGTTCCCACGTTTTTAGACCTTTTTTTAGTACTAATAATAAGTAAATATCACTAATTTACTGTGAACAATGTATTTAAGCATAACCAATCCATGCTAGATTCATCCCTCTATTTTATATCCTTGAAAATAGTCCAATTCATGCCCTTTCATGGCCTTATCTTGATGAACACGTTTTTGTAGGTTCATTATCCTTTTCAATTGTTTTTGTATTCTAATTGACTATGAAAAATGTATTTAAGCATAACCAATCCAAGCAAGATTCATCCCCCTATTTCATAGCCTCGAAAATAGTCCAATTCATGCCCTTTCATGGCCTTTTATTGACTCTTCAATGGCCTTGATGACATGGATAAAACCTTGATTTTCATTTGGACCCACATTGGGCTTCACTTTTCCAGAATCATTCCAATTCTCTTGAATCAGTGCTTTCTTGAAAATTTGGGCTCTAAGTCTTGTAATTGGACCACCAAGGAGTGATAAAAGATCTTGTGAAAGTTCCGCTACATTCCCGCGTGTATGCTCATCCCCACGTCCATTTTCAGCTCCTAGATTTGCATCAAAATCCCCTTTTATTTTCAAGTACAACCTCAATTAAGAGAGACTATCCTTACTCCGGGTATTGGGGCAGGCTGTCTGTCCTTGATGAAGCTGATGTGGAGTTGTCCTTTCCATGATTAGGTGGTAGTACAAGGGTCCTGAAACCTGCTCCAAGGATGTCTTGAGCAAAGGCAAGGTCAAATCCCCTTTATTTTTTAGGTACATCCGCAATTAAGAAAGACTATATCCTTGCTCGGGGTTTTGGAGCAGGTTGTCTATCCCTGCAAGCATGGGTTTAGCTTTGTTGTTGCCCAATTTACGCAAGAGTATGTGTCCCTCCTTTTTATTTTGTTCTTTTACTTTTTGATCAGAATGCATGTCGCTGTCTTTACCCCATCACAGCTAGGGTTAGCTCGAGTTGGTGAGATGGCTGGAGTTGATTGGCTCTCAAGCACAGCCTCATCGACCAATGGACAAACGATTTACCCCTTGTCTATCCTCTCTCCTCCGTGATCCTCCTTTGGCCAGAAGACCTACGGTGATTTGCTTGAGTTTTTCAGACAAGGGAAAGCTTGTTTGCTTCTGAACATGCTCTTTGTCCTTAGAAGCACCTATAAAAGATTCAAAACATGGGGCTCCACCAAAGGATGAAGGGCCCTTAAAGCATTAGAATCCAGTAATAACATGTCATTTTTTACCTGAGAAGAAGGGACCAAAGAAATGTTCTGACAAGACATTGAAAGTTCATCCAAACCTTTGACTGGTCATAAATGCTCCTCATTATAGCTTGAAGCTGCCTCATCAGTTGGACCTTTCCTCCCTAATTTGGTGAGTTAAGGTTGTAGCTAAAAGTGTCAAAACAAGTAGCAAGCTCCTTGTAATCTCCACTAATACGTGCATCAAGTGCTTCTGCCACATTTAGTGCATGAACACACACAATCTTTCACCAACTTCTTTGTTCTCCATAACTGAAATCTTGTCCAAACTTGAAGATTCTTCCAAGGTAGAGCTAGAAGTAACTCTAAGAGCTGGTTTAATGAAGTAACCTCATAAACCATTGCTGGTAGTTGGTGGAGTGATCTCCCCTTCCCTAGAGGAGGGGGGAGGAAATAAACCCTAGAAGCACAAGATTCTAGAGAGAAGGGAGAGCTTCTCTCTAAGTCACACCTCCATTTGGAGTGTTATGGTCGTTTTAGGTGCTTCTAGTGCCATACAGAGTCAAAAAGACCTAATGTGATGAGTTTAGGCCCAAACTAAATGAACTTGACTAAACTTAGATCTTTTAGGCATGTAATATACTCAAACTGAATTTTGACACCAATTACATGTTTGGCTAATAAGAATTTGGAGTGTTGTGGTCATTTTAGGTGCTTCTGAGTCAAAAAGACCCAATGGGATGTGTATAGGCCCAAACTAGAAGAACTTGACTAAACTTGAATCTTTTGGGCATGACATGTACTCGAACTGAATTTTGACATCCAATACACATTTTGAATGAGAGATTGAAATGTTTGTGGTCATTTTAGGGACTTCTTTTAGTCACATTTTAATTTATGGTTAGTATAGAGTCTAATGTTTTTCTTGTGTCAATAACACTTAATTAGAAATGATCTCCTGCAGGAATGACCCTTGCTTGCTATCATACTAAATAACGATAATATTTATTGCAAGGACTTAAGTCGGTATGCTTTTTTGTGTGTACCAAATTTTGGTGCCGTGTCGCGGGGGATTGTTTTGCCTAATTATTAACATGTTATTTTGTTTTCTTTTTGTTTTATTTTATTCGTCCTAATTCGTGTTTATTTTTAAATTTTTTTATAATATTTTTACATGAATGTCCAAGTATAGTGAAGAAGAAGAAGAAGATCAACGACTCAAAAAGATTTTGGAATTCACGTCATCTATCCTTACACTCAACAAGAAGTCCACGCTTGTTCCACCTTCACCATCATATTCACATTCAATTTCCATTCCACCTATTGAAATCAATCAAGCATTACATACTTTCATTTCATCTAGCTCATCACCAAGTGACTCTTCGAACCATCCAATTCATACGGAGAAAGAAATAGAAGAAGAGTAACAAGAAGCAGAGATGAAAATGAACAACCGAACACTCAAGGAGTTGGCATTGACAACTCCAGATCAGCAACCCCTTTGTATTGAATATCCCCAATTTCAAGTTGTGTTTGAACTCAAATCGGGAATGATCCATCTTCTTCCAACTTTTCGTGGTTTTTTTTTTCTTCGGTAAGCAAAAAAGTGTATTAACCTGAAAAATACAAACAAATATACAAGGGGCATACCCCAGGAAATAAAAAGCTACAAAGCCGAAAAAGAGATAAGCCTAGCTAGCTAAAGCCAAAACAAATCTAAACCCAAAAAAATAAGCCAACTAAATCTCAACGCATAACAAAAACAAACCAAACTCCTCAATACAAAGAAACAAATACTCAGCCCCTAAGGAGGCCCAAAAATCAAAAGGTTAAGATCCCAACCAGCTTGGAGAAACAGGTTCAACTCTGAGGCAAGGACACACCTAAGCAACCAAAGCCTATCCCAAATGGAGCCCGAGATAACCTTGATCAAAACAGCATTATCCCTGATCTTTCCCTGGAAGATTCTGAGGTTCCTCTCCCTCCAAATATGGCAGATAAAGGCTGTGAACAGAAGCTTCAGAATGGAGCTAACAAGGGACTTACCTTTGACCTTAACTAGGAGCCAAGAGATCCATTGACACCAGTTGGATTCAACCCCTATTTAGCTAGAAGACTGTCCCGAATTGACCTTGTGGATTTGCATCCCACAAAAAGGTGCTCAGCTGACTCACACCCACCCACGCAAAATACACATGAAGGGCTAATAGATGTAGGCATGGACCAATGTTTTATTCCATCCTTAGTCAGAAAATTGCTTTTGATAGCCACCCAAGAGAGGAAGCTAAACCTAGGCACATGGTGATTGAACCAAATCAGCTTAGCCCACCTCACACACTCCCTATCCAGAGCAAGGGCTTTATAGGTATCTTTAACAGAGAAAAGCCCTTTCTTGCTAGGGGTCCAAGCCCAAGAATCCCTCACTAGACCCTTGGGAGAGGGGAGAGGAGTATCTCTAATCTCCATAAGCTCAAAAGTGTTTGAAGAGGGCCAATTCCAGCACCCATTTCGAATCATCTTACTCACTCTAGAGTCAATATCCCACCCTGTACCCGAGAGAAGCCTTGGGCCAAATTTGGTAATGAGAACCCCCAAAGGGTGCCATTGATCAGTAAGAAGCCTCACAGACTCCCCATTGCCAATAGTAACTTTGCGAAAGGGAGAGAATTTATCCCTCAATTTCAGAATCTTTCTCCAAACCCAAGAACAAGCAGAAGGAATAGGAGTAAAAAAATGGAGCTCTTTTTCACTAAGAAGGTGAAGCACCAATCTTTCCGCAAGGAATAGCAATCATTTGAGATTAAGAAACAAAGGTGCCTTGCCACTGAAACTTCATTGGATAGAATCAAGTCCTTTAAACCAAGACCCCCCTGAGATTTAGGGAAGCAAACATCCTCCCAAGCTACTTTGGCCCCAGATTGTTTCACCTCATTAGCATTCCAAAGATAGTTCCTAAGGGCTGCTTGGACCGATTTAATGACCTTCTTCGGGATAATATACAACCCACACCAGAATTGAAACATAGCTACCAACATTGACTTGATCAATTGAAGCCTCCCAGCAAAAGATAAATATTTTGTTTCCCAAGATCTGATTCTGGTCACAATATTCTCAACCAAGGAGTCACAGTCAGTCTTTCCCAACTTAGAAGTAATGAGGGGGACTCCTAGGTATCTCATAGGAAAAGAATCAACGGTTAAAGGCATAATCTCCAAATTATGTTGTTGGACAGTATTAGACGATCTGGCTCTTAAGAAGATTTGGCTGAAGCCCAGATAAGGCGTCAAAGAGATGGAGACCCTCCTTAATAATTTGGACTGGTTTCACATTTCCTTTGCAAAAAATGAAGAGATAATCCGCAAAGCAAAGATTAACTATATTGAGCTCTTTGCACCTCCAATGGACTCATAGTTAGGGTCTTGGGCAGCAAAATGAAGGAAGTCAGAAAGAACCTCCATTACTAAAACAAATAAATAAGGAGAAATATGGTCTCCTTGTCTGATCCCCTTGGACCCTTTTAAGAACCCCTTCAGCTCAGCATTGATATTGATAGAGAAAGAGGGGGTAGAAATACACTCCATAAGACACTTAGTGAAATTTTCTGGGAACCCCAAGCAATCAAGGATCCTGCCAATAAGATGCCAATTTACAGAATCATAGGCCTTCTTAAAATAAATTTTTAGGGCACACCTTGGGCTATTACCCTTTCTATGGTAGTTTCTAACAAGATCTTGGGATAAGAAAATGTTATCAGCAAATCTTCTCCCCGGAACAAATGCATTTTGGTTCGGGTTGATTAGATCTGGAGAACCAGCTTCAACTTATCTGCCAAAAGCTTTGTAATATATTTATAGATAAACATTACAACAAGAAATAGGCCTAAAATCACTAACCCTAGAGGGGTTAGGGACCTTAGGGATAAGGGAAGCAGTAGTAGTGTTGACCTGCTTTAATAAAGATTGGGAGCCAAAGAACTCTAAAACAGCCTCAATAACCTCCGCTCCAATGATATACCACGTTCTTTTGAAGAAGCCAGCTGAAAAACCATCTGGACCCAGAGCTTTAGAGCCATTAAAGTTAAAAATCACCTGTTTTATCTCCTCTCTGGTGATAGGCTGGTTGAGAAGCTCAATCTGATGCAAACTAAGTTTGTTAGGCACTATGGGGTCAAGAATACCCTAATCTAGCTCTCTTTCAATGTTGGGAGTGCCCAAGAGGTCAATGAAGAAGATCCAAACAAGTACTTAAGGGAGATGCATGTAGTGTTTCAAGCATGAAACCAACTGGTATCTCTCAAGAGCAAGTTAAGTTGAGAGCCTTTCCATTTTCCTTAGCGGATAGCACAAAGGAATGGCTATATTATCTACCATCCGGCCAATCACATGGAATAAAATGAAGAAGCACTTTCTTGAAAGGTATTTCCCTGTATCCAAGGCTGCAAATATTAGAAAATAAATATTTGGCATTCGGCAACAAAATGGAGTAAGTTTGTATGAGTATTGGGAGCGGTTCAACAAGCTTTATGCATCATGCCCCCATCACCAAATCAGTGAGCAACTTCTAATTCAATACTTCTATGAAGGACTCATGCTGATGGAAAGGAGCATAATATATGCAGCTAGTGGAGGAGCTTTAGTGGATAAGACACCTATGGAAGCAAGGACTTTGATAGCTAACATGGTGGCCAATTCACAACAATTTAGCACCCGACCAGAATGAGTCTTTCATTCTCTCTAGAAACCAGGTGAAGGTTTTAGTCCCTTCTCTCTAGAAACCAGGTGAGGGTTTTCTGTTGCTCCTCCTCTAGGAGGAGTTGAGCTTAGTTTCTAAAATGGTGAATGATGCTTACTTTGAAGTTTAAAGGAGATGGGAGTTTCATGCTGGAAAACCCAGAAGTCAGAGTTACTTCTAGCTCTTCCTTGGAGGAATTTCAAGTTTGGACAAGATTTTAGTTATGGAGAACCAAGAAGTTGGTGAAAAGAAACTGTGTGTTCTGCACTAAATGTGGCTGAAGCACTTGATGCTCGTATTTATGGAGATGACGAGGAGCATGCTTCTTGTTTTGGCACCTATTGCTACAAACTTAACTCACCAAATAAGGGAGGAAAGGTCCAAATGGCCATTAATGGGAATGATGAGGCTGCTTCTAGCTTTAATGAGGAGCAAGTCAAAGATTTGGATGAGCTTTCAATGTCTTGAGGAAACATTTCTTTGGTCCCTTCTTCTCTTTTTTTTCGGTAAATTAAAAAATTATATAAACCGAAGAAGAAACATACAAATATACAAGGGGCATACCCCAGGAAAAAGAAACAAAAAAAGGAACCAGCCAACACACAAGCTGGAGGCACCCAAACACTAACAGAAGATTACAAGAGATAACAGCCTAAAGAAATAGAAGAACCAAGCTTAACTGTCAAAAATAGAGGCATTCAATCCCCAAGCAAGCT
>QANY01013853.1:0-95487 GCA_003255025.1 Datisca glomerata
TCCGGATCTAGATCATCGTACTAGTAACCATTCATTAAGATTACAATTTTAGTATGTTGCAGATTATTTTATTCATTTTCTATGATTTTAATTCTCTTGTACTTATACAATATCATAGTCTCGTTAATGAAGTCTCATTAATAAATATGAAATTTTCATATAGTTATATAAATTATTCAATAATAATTCAAAAGACAATTATAAGAAAAATATAATTTCATTAATTTCAAATTAAAAATGTCCAAACACATATTTTGAGGGTACTGTTACCGGGCACTATTACCAACACCCTAATGGATCCCTTTAGAGTAGGTGGTGTTATGTTCACTTAATCAAGAATGGGAACATCTTCAACATCCATGTTCCTAATGATTGGCCTTAGGTATGGATGAAGTTGTTGAAGGCGAGGGAATGGTTCAGTGGTAGTTGCTATACAAGAGTTGGTGATGGTCAGAATACATCTCTCTAGGGTGATCCATGACATCAGGTTGAAGTTCTTTTCAATAGGTTTGGGAGGAACATCATCATTGACACTGGGTTGGGCCTAAACATCAAAGTTAGCATGATCATTAATGGGGGGAGATGGTCCTGGCCTAGTACCAACTCCACTATATTAATGGCTATGAAAGAAGCTTCTGTTAATATGCCTGCCCCTATGATTAAAAGATCAGATATGGATTTAGGTCCCTGCACTTAATGGCAATTTCTCCACATCTTCTGCTTATAATATGCTAAAACAGAATGCTGACAAGGTGGCTTGGAGTGAGTTTGTTTGGTTTACCTGTTATGTTCCAAAACAAAGCTTCACCTCCTGGCTTGCTTGTAAGGATATGCTCACCATTAAAGATAGGCTTGCTCCCTGGGGTATCCAAGTTAATTCGATCTGATTGCCTTTTTTATACAACTCGCATTTTAAGTAGGAACCACCTTTTTTTATTGTGCCTTTGCTTAAAATTCTTGGCTAGTTTTCATTCAATCTTGTGATTTCAACTGCACTTCCACTTGTTGGGATCAATTGAGTGGTTAGCTTCTGTCACTAGGAAGGACTTTAGGAGTCTTATCTTAAAGATTGATTTTAACTTTTTTGTTTACAATATCTGGAGGGAAATGAATGCTAGGATATTTGAGGGTAAAGTAAGGGATATGGTTAGTATCTCTAGGATTATTAACGAGTTAGGGATACGCTGTGGAATCAATCATCTATACCTAATATCCATGTTAATAGATGACTTCTAACTAAGTGTAACTTACTCCTCACTTACTTGAAAACCCTCCTTAAGGTCGCTGATGTTTCTGCCTTGGGGTATTGGCCATTGATGCTTGTATTTCTCTTCTATTAATATATAACCTTGTTTATTAAAAAAGTAAAACAAAACAAACATTCATGTCCTTGGCAATTTTCGTTGGTTACCATACCAAGCATTTTTGTATCATTTTTTTCAGAAATATAGGATTTAATAATTAGAATGGTTAAAAAATGTTTTATCTCTTTCTACGAAAGTAATATTATAGAATATGGTAAATTTAAAAAAAAAACAAAATAGAGTACGGAGATAAAATATATGGATGAATAGCCAATTTAAATCACTTCTCATGTCATTAAGGAAAATTTATGATTAGTAAAAAAATCATGTGATCAAAGTAGTCTAAAAATATTTATCCTACTTTAACATTTTTACGAATGTTTATTCATATATTATTATTATTATTATTATTATTATTATTATTATTATTATTATTATTATTATTANAGTTTCATCTACAAGACGAATGCGGTTAAACGAACGAAAACCTTTTATTTTGGTAAGTTCGTATAATACATTGAAACTTGCAAGCTACGTAAATATACAATGTGGACAGTTGTACGGAAATCCAACAGAGAATCAGACAGCGATGAACGGTGTACCACTCCTATCTTAGACCTCACGTGCTCCTTTCCAGCTCAATCTGAAACACATCATATCAATTGTGTACAACAAGTTACTCTGTCGGGTACAGTCAAATAATTCATCGATCTAGTAAGCTAATGGATGGACATCAACGTCGATGCTGCATGGTTCGTCCTGGTACTGCACGCATTCTATAACTATTCTTTAATCCGGGATATTCGGTTTGACCCGTATCCGGGAAGCCTAAGGTCCTTACAGAATATGCCAAGTTGGTTTGGTGAAAAAGGCTTGAATAAACCCCAAACCTCTCTCTCTCGGATATACCTTTTCACTCTCTGATAAAATTACTGATTGTTGATCGTCCCCAAATATGTAGCGGAGATTTCTAGGGTTTTCGTGTTCGATCTTCTCCGTTCGTCGATGTGATTCTTCTCCATTGTTTGAATTCTATTTTATCGCCGCTTAAATTGACTCCGGGCAACCCTTCAATGTGATCTTTTGTTTTCTGTTGATATTTTTGTCCGCTGAAAAGGTTTGTTCTTTGCCCTAACGATGGTTACGCTTTTTAATTTTGTTAAATTTTCGTTGATTCTGAAACCCCTTATTGCGAGACTCTGGGAGCTTGTGAGCGTAGAGATTTAAAGATCAATCGCGATTTTATTTTCGGATCCGATTGAATTTCTTGGTTTTAACTGAAATAAATTAATATGATTATTTTCGAGGCCCAAACTTATAGAAATTTCCTTTTTCTATATTGTAATATGTTAGGCGTATGTGTTTTACGGTCTGCTTTTCGATCCGAAACCTGTGTTGCCCGTGTTTTTCAACATCCGGAGAGTGGATGCGAGGCTAATGGACTCAGTTTTTATGACCGATAGCTGATCCTTTTACTATAGGTTCAAGAGACAAGAGGAAGGGTTTTGTGCCCAAGTTCGGGAACAGTTTGTTTATTTCCGAAATTTAATGGCTCGTGCTTGAACTTGTAGGTTTTGGTTGATCTTTTTTGATGAGGAAGAAGAGGAAAGGAAGTGAAGCTGATGAATGTACAGATCTACCTGACATTGTTGCGGCAACTCATGAATCGCGTTCAGCCAATTTTAAGTCCCACTATTCATTAGAAGATTATGCGAGATTGAATAAGAGGTGTAAAGAAGATGTGGGTACTGATCGTGCTCTTTCTTACAAGAGTAGGCTTGCTGGTGTCGCCACAGCTCCACCTTGTGGGTCTTCGTCTTTAGACTCTCCTGGAAGAGGTCTAAAGAGGAAGATAGGATGCATAGATGTGGCCACCCGAATGGGTCGGAAGAATAAGATCGAGGATGATTATGTTTCAGGTGCCACTATTGGTCATGGAAAATTTGGTTCAGTTTGGCTGTGCAAGTCTAGGGTTAGTGGAGCTGATTATGCTTGTAAGACACTGAAAAAAGGGGAGGAGACGGTTCATAGAGAGGTGGAGATAATGCAACACTTGTCAGGCCATCCTGGGGTTGTCACGTTACAGGCTGTGTATGAAGACTCTGAGTGTTTTCACCTTGTGATGGAGCTGTGTTCTGGAGGACGGTTGATTGATCAGATGGTCAACGAAGGTCAGTACTCAGAGCATCGTGCTGCTAATATATTAAAGGAAGTGATGTTGGTTATTAAGTATTGTCATGATATGGGGGTTGTACATAGAGATGTGAAGCCTGAGAATATTCTTCTCACGAAGTCCGGAAAGATAAAGCTCGCAGATTTTGGCCTGGCCATGAGAATTTCAAATGGTATGCATTATAAAGTCTATTGGTAGAGTTTTCAGTTTCAGTAGTGGGACTTTCTGAGCTCCTATTTGGTTCTAGATTCTTGTGCTACAATTACTGTTTTTTTTATCATTGCTGTCAATGATGTTTTGTTTTCTTCTTTCATTTTTACGAATTTGCATTGCAGCAAAATTAGATAAGCTCCCAGGGTCTTGAAAAGAAAATGGAAAAAGAAACACAAATAGATGAGATGTGACTTGTTAGTATCAATGGCAGTTATTGACATTTTCCTAGCATGATATAGGGATATAGGAAAGCAAATGCATAAATGAATACTGAATAGGAAGGTGATCATGCTCGAAATTGGTTTTGCTAATGAAATGACCCGCAACTTCTAATGGCAGGTCAGAATTTGACTGGTTTAGCTGGAAGTCCAGCTTATGTTGCTCCAGAAGTGTTGTTGGGTAAGTACTCTGAAAAGGTTGACGTTTGGAGTGCTGGTGTCCTCCTACATGCTCTTTTGGTTGGGACACTTCCTTTCCAGGGAGACAACTTAGAAGCAGTTTTTGAGGCCATCAAGAATGTTAGACTTGATTTCCATGTAGGGGAGTGGGAGTTCATATCTAAACCTGCCCGTGATCTGATTGGAAGAATGCTAACAAGGAATGTTTCAGCAAGGATAACAGCTGATGAAGTACTACGTAAGTTTTTTTTATCAGTGAAGTACTACGTAAGTTTGATGTAAAAGATTTCTATTGATATGAATAATAGGCCAATGAAGGTCATACTCTATTATTTCTTGCTATCTGTATAATGTGTATTTCTGTTGATTCCATTGCTGCTCTAGACTTAGAGGAATCATAATGTCTAGTTTTGTAACATTTCTAAGACGTCTCGGGATCCCTTGTTCTTGTTGGGGGAACTGAAGGGGATCTTGTTTTATCTTGGCCGTTCGTACTGAAAAATGGACGGCCCAGATCAGTCTAACTAAAAGACAAGAAAAAATAGTAAAACGCAAAAAAGGTCAGACCTACCTTTTTCCTCAGCGTTGATGCTGAACTGATTTGGGCCGTTGAGATCTAAGCTCAACGGTTGAGATCGGGAGAACATAATATTTCCTATTAGGGGTCCCAATAGGAAGAGATCCCTTCTAAGACCAATTGATATTGATGACTGATTCCTGTACCTATGTTATCTAAGCATTGTAATGGTGGTTTTCAGGGCATCCGTGGTTATTATTCTATACAGAACGCACATTAAAGACACTACCCCTCAAAACGAAAGTGAATAACATTGTACGAGAACCTCCAAATCATTCTGACATTACTCCAAGAACTAATCCTCTTTCATCAGCTGAAAGTTGCAACTTAGAAGATCAAGATGACTGCACCTTGGTGGATGCACTTGCAACTGCTATCTCACATGTGAGGATTTCTGAGCCAAAGCGAAGCAGGCTGTGTGGTCCGACGCGTCCTATTGAACAACAGTGTTCTTCTAACATGAAGGCTAATAATCTCTGTAAAGCATTCTGATCCTGCTGACAAACTGACACAATCTCAAATTTGATCATCTCCAATGTTTTTGAGCTGGGGATTTACATTTAGCATGGTGCCCGCTTACATATTTCTAGATCAATAGAATAATATGGTTCTTTGTTTTTACGTTCTCCTTAACCTAATAATGGTTCTAGCCTGCTCAGCTCACTGTATTAGTGTATATGATGTAAATAGTTTAAGTTGGAGAATGTAATATGATTGTTTTTTTTGGTAGCAGAGGTTGAAATGAGTAACACCCAAGGGATTGTCATGAATCATACTGTATATTGGCATAATGACATGAATCGGCGCGGGATTGTGTAATATATAGCTCTTGGTACAAGTTTTTATTGTGTTATCTAGTACTCTAGCAGGGGACTTAACTGAAACTAGATATATTGGAAAGAAAAGGCATGGTCTTTAATGGATTTTACAAATTCATTGATATACAATTATCTTTCATCTCATTTTGCGTGAAGGATACGAGTTCTGACTTAATCATTTATATCTCGGTTGACCGTTATCATTCTAGGAACAAGACCTATAGCATCTCTACGTGGAAAGCCGAGATGTGTTATAATAGGTTTGTATTTATCTCCGTACAGCTAAATGAGTACAAAATGCCATATGGGTCAAAATTACTGGATCAGAAGACAGCAGTATAACAACTCATTTTCTTGTACACAGAAGAAAAGGACGAGCAAAAAGAACTACATGCATGACGTACTTCGAGCTCTTGATGATACGCTTTTTCAATTTCCTAACGTTGTTCTTCACTCTCGCCAAGCTTTGATCAGTGTCAGTTTCTGTAACAAATCGCATAATCAATGAATTAATCACAATACCAACATGCAATTCCGAAGTGTTACAGGAAAATCTTTTCACATCTTGTCAAGCTGCAGTACCGTGGAATGTAATGGCAAAAATTTCACCCATTTCTTCTTTTTGTTTTTTTTAGTGAAACTGAAACCCTCCAAATTGGAGGTTTTCCTGTCCCAAGAATCTTAAAATTGGGTTTTTATAATCGTTTTGTTCTTTTGAGTTTTGAAAAAAATTGTAAAAATGGCTGTTAAGGATCTTTAATACGTTGTTAGGGTTTAAAATTGGCCGTTTGTGTAAAATGAAATGTGTTGTTAGGGTTTCGTTCTAAGAGTTTTTTCTGATTATTGATTGGATTTGAGGTATTCTGATTTTTTCACGATGGTCTGGTTTTTTTCATTTTTTCTAAATTGCTTTAAGCGGGACATCGATTTTTTTCAGATCTTATTCTACGCGATGATATTTAAATTAGATATCATATGTATTTAATTTATATACATTACACAAATGAACAAAAATAAAATAAACGAAGAAACGAACAAAAATAAATCAATATTTAAATTAGATACCATAATTTATATATATTACGCATAGGCAGTGTAAAAGTGTTCAATATTTTCAAATTATTCTAGTATTCATAAAAACAAACCAATAATTAAAATAGATATCATACGTATCTAATTTATTTACGTACGCATAGTCATTTTTCTTCCCTTTCGTTACACGCCACATTTCATTAAAGCTACAGCCACCCGTGGGGCTGCTGGACACGTACTGTAGCGCGTGTTTTTGGCCGTTTTTCATTAAGGGCCTAATGGTAAATGATCAACCATTTATCATTACCTACCAGGCCGCCAACCGTTTTGCAATAAAAATTTTGGTAAATGATCCAAATGGGTCATTTGTGTAGTTTTTTCTTTTTTTTTTGAAGAATTGCCCATTCTTGATGAAAGCCATTAAAGAAATTATAGGCAAATGACCCATCAATTTAATTGTATACAAAAATGATAATTTTTAAGTTAGTTATGAACTTACTATTTTACTCTTTCACTTTTGTAACTAAGAGTAACTTCCTACTCCTCGTAAATATTTTTCTTTAAAACACAATATACAAAAAAAAACTATACTTTCATTTTCTTTGTGTGTCGTCTACTCTCTCTCTCTCTCTCTCTCTCCATCTCGGTTTCATTTTTTATGAAAAAGGTAAAAATGGAATGGGAAATCTCCACGCCACTTGCTCGTTCAATTACATTTATCTCATCAATAGACAAACATATAGTTTACTTGTCGTTATTAAACTTTTTACTTACTGTTATGCTACGTTCTTATGTATCATATGTTCTATCAGTCTCCTAACTTTGTTGGAAGTTGGCCAAAAGATAGACATCATCTTTTGATTACAATCAATCATCTTTGTATATGAGCATAAAAAAAAATGGAATGACATATTGCTAAATAAATAATTTAAACGATAAGTAAATAACTTATTTACCTATTTTAGATTGCGAAAAAGAACTGGTAACATTATAGAATTTTCAATGACTTCTACAAATTTATTATGAATTGGAAAAACTATTTTGAAAGAAGTTGAACAAGTTTGAGTAAAATTTAGAAAAATATCATATAAACATAAGAAAAAAAATAAAAAGTGATGGGAAGTTACTCTTGGTGGTTACAAAATAAGTGAAAAGATAAAAATACTAAGTCCATAATTGTTTGAGTTATAATTTGACATATGGAAAGAACTGAATGAAACAAGTTGGACAGAAACTGACTGACGGTCTATATAATTAAATACGAGTTCAGGATTAGAAGCCACATGAGTTAATTTTCCATCTTAGTGGATGAGACATTTTATATTCATGTTCTTTGTGAATTAAAAGAAGTTTCTATGTGTACATACATATATAAAATATATTTTTGGCCAAAGTCTTAAAGGCTAAAATTTCTTAAGTATGGGTGAGCCAAAAATATTTTGTTGGCCAAAATTAAATTTTGGCCCAGATGTCTCACTGCCCAATCTTGGCCAACATCTTGGCCGCAGTGCCATCTTGGTCAACATCTCGGCTAAAATTCCATCTTGATTTCATCTCAGCCGATTTTTACCAAGATATCTCTACTTCGCCAAGGTTAGTCAAAACTCATTTTTCAGTTTTGCCAATACGTCCTAGTTAACTGATATTTTTCATACGTTGGTCAATAAATCTCTTTGTTAGTTGAAGAAAAATTCCAATAAACAATTTTTGTTCTATCAGGCCAAGTTACATTTAAGTTCACAAAAATTGGCCTATCGCCAAGTAATTCATTTTGGTTCAAAAAAAAATATAATAAAAATAATATTTTTTTTAGCAAAATGATATTTGCTCCTATTAAAGATCCACACTCCGTAAAGAGTGTCTTCTGGTTACGCCGATATTAAAAGAATATGGGGGTAATATTTGAGTCATAATTTGATAAATGGACAGAGCTGAAAGAAATAAGTGGGGCCGAAATCGACTGATCCTCTCACACAAGATATATTAGTTGATAACTTTCAGCCTATGAGATTAAATACGAGTTCAAGATCGGAAACCACATGAGTTAATTTCCCATCCTAGTTGATGAGACATTTTATGTTCATGTTATTTGTGAATTTAAAAAAGTTTCATATATACGTACATGTATAAAAGATATTTTTGGTTGAAGTCTTTTCATATATACGTACATGACCAAGATTGCTTAAGTATGGATGAGCCAAAAGGTGGGACATGAATATTTTGTTGGCCAAAATTTAATTTTGGCCAAGATATCTCACTGGCCAATCTTGGCCAAAGTCCCATCTAGCCAACATCTTGGGCAAAGTCCCATCTTGACCAACATCTTGGGCAAAGTTCTTGGTTTCAACTCGACAGATTTTGACCAATATATCTCTAGTTGATCAAAAGTCATTTTCAGTTTGGCTAATGCATCCTATTTGACCTATATTTTTAATATGTTTGTCAAGAAATCTCTTTATTAGCAAAAGGAAAACCCCGATGAATGAATTTTGTTTTATCAGGCTAAGTTAAGATATTTTTACACCAAGATGTCAATGTGGTTAATAAGATTATGAGTCTTATCAAGTTCAACAGAGATTCAAATTTGATGAACAGTTCAAATGGCCTAAAATATCGAAAGGGATCAGATCAGTTTTGAAAGAAACATTTAAAATTTCATATCTCAAATCAAAATTGAGATGATGCCATCAGATCTTATCATCAAGATAAGAAGAGTCCATCCGGATGAAGATTCTACATCTATAAAAGGAGATCAAGTAGACAAAAAAGGGAATGTAATAATCCAAAATCAAGCTTTCAACTTTTTGACTTAGTTTTTGCTCTCTAGTTTTACTGTTTAGTTTTCACAAACCACTTCGCTTTTATTTTCGTAAGTCTTTTACTTTCAAAAAATTTCAAGTTTATCTTTTTTTGTAAACCTTGGATTCAATTGCCTAGAGTTGTTCTTTTGTTATTTGTTTATTTTTCCAAATAGTTAAATAAAAGTTTGAGTTTATTTCCCCAACTCCTTGCATTTTGATTTTAATTCTAAGTTCTTAATTTTTTTATTGCAAGTAGTAGTAGAACCCTAGAGGAGATTCATTTCCTATTCCTCACAATCGTTTTATGATTAGAAGTTAGATAAATTTTAGAATATCTTTTAAATTCAGTTTCTTTGACTCAATTTTGGCATGCTTGGCACTAACTTATTAGAGATGTAGGTTTCTTATTCAGATCGTTATCGTCGTCAAGGTGATTTTTGACCCAACACACTGGCCGAGATTTCTAAGCTAAACATCTTTTTTGGCACGCCCAGTGGGATGATGGTCGAGAGTTTATGCCCAATATCATATGAAAGACTTGAAACATAGAATTGGAAGAAGATTCAATGGTAAGTGTTGGATCTAAGGTGATTGAGGTAGAAACGGCCCAAGGCGGAGAGGTCGCTCGAGATAGTATTCATACTATGTCTGAAAACATGCAACAAGGATTTTAGAAAAATCAAAGTTTTCAGAATCTTAATCAAACCATGCAAGCGATTCAACAAAATTTTTTGGATATGTTAGAGGTGTTTCGGCAGCATGTGCAGTCGATATAACAAAAAAAAGTTGAGTAGCCGACTCCTTATCAGTTACATTTACCGAGATGGAATAACTAACCCGATGGGTAAAATGCTGACGACAATGGCTAGAATAGGAGGGTGGCCAAAATGATATTACCGGTCGCTAATGTGCAGGCTCAACCATGACAAGCTCAAGGCAATAACGGTCAACCTTTAGACCGAGAAGCCAATGAGAATATGATTCATGATGTGGTCAGCCCTGGGATGAGGAGAATTGGCCGACCCATGTATAGGAAGTAGTATCTAGAGATAATGGATCGAATGGAGTTTCCAAGAGACTATAAGTGTCTAGATTTTAGCTTATTTTCTCAGGATGAGATTGAAGGCAATGGATTTTTGGAGTAAAAGCTATTTGCCATTGCCTCACTGGCATGGCTTTCGCTTGGTACATTAATCTTTATGTGACTCCATTCTAAATTGGAAGGTTATAGAGCATCTGTTCTATGAACAATTTTACAAGACTGAGTCGGAGGTTTCCATGGCCGATATGGCCAGATTATGCCAAAAAGAAAAAGAAATAACCGTTGCATGTTTTAAAATGGCCAAGAACAGGTGTAGGATGGTCCTCCTAGAGAATGAATTCATAAAATTGGCTCGAAATGGTTTGAACTTAGAACTAAGAAAGAAGTTTGAAGGAATGGAGTTTAGAAATTTATTTTAGTTAGTCTCAAGAGTGAGCCGGTATGAAGAAATTTTGACACGGTATGAAGAAATTTTGAAAGAGGAATCACAAAGGAAGAATTCTTCTATGGGGACATACTATAGGGATCCAAATGTTGATATTAATACTTTTGACATAGAAGAGCAAGTTGTGGAGGAAGAGGCCGCAGAGGTTGATGCGGCTGAGGTTGTGCCCAATAAGCAATATGTGTGCAAAGCTCTCAATAGATCAGCCAAGACATAGAAAGTGCCTCTCACGATGACTTTTAGTCCTCTACTCTAGGGTGGTTATTAGATCATTTACCGATCTGGGTTTGACAGACCAATCACCAACTTCCTTGACCTTTTGGCACTAGGCAGGTGTCAGCCTCCAAATATCGCAGAATAGAATGTGATACGAGTGCACTTACACATTTGATATCACTAAGGCCGATCAAATTTTGATTACTTTTTGTCCAACAAAATAATAAAGTTACCAGAAGGCCATGTCTTACCATCGACCGAAGAGACAAAAAAGAAGTCATATTACAAGTGGCACCATGTATCGAGTCATTTGACCTCTATTTTCAAAATACCCTTCAGGAATTCATGGAAAATGGAACATTGAAGTTTCCGGATAAAGAAGTGATGGGGTTAGACAATAATAACTCTCTAACTGTAGGAGTGAATGTTATTTCTGTGAATATTGACAAGGTAGCTAAACCATAGCCCAAAGTTGATATTGGCCAAACATCATAAGGTTCAAGCTAGATGAAAGATGAAAAGAGTAATGATGGATTGGCGGCCAAGTCAGATAAAAAATTTCACAATTAGTGTAAAGGTGAGATAGAAAGTTCTAGTGAGAAGGAGGTATGATGGTCAAGAAACCTCGTTATGAAGCAAAATCATAATTTGAGGCCACCCAAGAGAATTATGGTCCCTACGGCCCAAAGTTCATGTTCTAAAGAATGACATGGCATCGGTCTGGAAACTAGCACCCACCTGGAAGAAGGTTTTAACAAGGAGAACAAGTTCAGCAAGGTCGACAAGATTCACAGCGGCAACCTCACCCACCAAGGCAACAAAGCAGGTTTGGCCATGGCCACATGGCCAGTTTAGGAAACTGGGAGATGTTAGCTTGTGAGTGACTGTATCCCATAATTACCGCTCTAGAGTAATATCTAAAATGGCTAACGTACGGAGGTTGGGGAGGCCACCACTAACTAAGGTTGGCTGAAGGAATAAGTTTGACCAAATATCTAAGAGAAGATTACAGAGGCAATATCTGTAAAGAAATATTCCAACCAAAATGAGCTAAGGGCCGAAGAGGAAGATCTGGAACCTATTGGAGAAAAGAATAGGGGGGATGATGTGATAGATCATCTAGAAGCTCATTTATGAGGAGAAAAAGGTGATAGTATTTTAAGTGAAAAGAATGGTGAAAGTGAGCATGTTCCAAACCCCCCACAGTTGGAGAATGAAGAAATAGAAGATATTTTGAGGAAGGGGATGAGCCTATTATTCCATTTTGTTCATTACCTCTAACTCATTGTACCATGATGGTCATAATTCCTTTATGCTTTGAAGCTCAAGTAGTGCAGCCATGTGTAATGGAGGGTGATGTGATAGAGGCGGCAAAAAACAAAGTAAAAATGGCCAAAGGATCTGAAGTTTCGGCCCAACAATTGATTAGTGGAAGTAACGCGAAAGATTGGCCTATAAAAGATAGTTTTTGAGAAACCATCAAAAAGTGCATCACAATACTTGAAACCATCGTACATATGTGCGCATTTGGATGACAGGCCATTCCGTAGGATTCTTGTTGATAACGGGGCCGCTGTGAATATTCTTACAGCATTCATGATAAAAAAAGTTATGTAAAGAAGATCAAGAATTGATCCCAACTGAGCTAACCATTATTATTTTTTCAAGTGGAATTACAAAGACGAGAGGAGTGTTATCGGTTGAGCTTATAATGGGGAGCAAGACATTGGCGACATCATTTTTTGTGGTGGAATCAATGCCACATTACAACGTTTTGCTTGTGAGAGATTGGATTCACGCAAGTCTTTGTGTGGCATCTTCACTTAACTAATTTTTGTTTTTCTGGAATGGAGAGAAGGTAGAAGTAGTTTATGACAATAGTAGGCCTTTTTTTCCACAACCAACGTAGTAAAATCAAGATATTATGAAGATGATATCGGCTTAATCAAAATTTTTACAAGTAATAAGTCAAGTCGTCCACGTAGTGTTACGACCTTAAAAGAACATAAGATTCTTTGTGAAGCATTTGAAGAGACTTATAAACGATTGTATCGGCCAACTTTAGCAATGCTACATGGGCTGATAATTGAGAAATTCATTGGTAGACTTCATAAAAGAAAGAGAGCAATTGGTCACGGTGAAAGCGGCCTTGAAAAGACTATCGGCCTACTTGGTTGATAAGAAGATTGACAGTGAAACGGTCATTGATTGGGCCAAATTTGTGATGGAGGATGAAACTTAATAGATGAGAGATTATGAGTTTGAAGCTTCGGCCACCTATAGCCAAGTGAGATGACTCAAAAGCTGAGGTACAAGATCCATTGGTGGAAGTTAATCTTGGAATAGAAGATGATGTTCCGCCGACTTTTATGAGTGGTTTACTAGAACCATATTTTCAGGCCGAAATCATTAAAATTTAAAACGAGTACAAAGATTGTTTTGCATGGGATTATCACGAGATGCCTGGCTTGGAGATGGAGATTGTCGAGCAAAGACTTCCAATTAAAAGTGAATACAAGCCGCATAAGCAACCCTCAAGAAGGATGTCACCTGATGTAATGTTAAAGGTAAAAGATGAAATAGAGAAATTGTTAAAGGCTACATTTACCAGAACAACCAGGGATGTGGAGTGATTATCAAATATCATGCTGGTAGTAAAGAAAAAATGACAAGATTCGTGTTTGCATTCATTTTAGTAACTTGAATGTAGCCATGCCCAATGATGATATCATATACCAATGGTTGATATTTTAATTGATGGAATGACTAGACATGGAATTTTATATTTCATGGCTTTCCATTCAGGTTATAATTAAATCTATATGGTCGAGGAGGATGTTTCCAAAATGACATTTTGATTCCCCAAAGCTATTGGGACCTTTGAATGTGTGGTCATACCTTTCGACCTAAAAAATGTTAGAGTGGCATGCCAGCAAACGGTGAACGCTATATTCCATGACATGAATGGTCGAATGATGGAAGTATATATTGATGATGTAGTGGTTAAATCAACCATGAAGCATTCGCTTGATTTGAGTAAGGCTTTTGGAAGGATGTGAGTTCATAAGTTAAGGATGAACCCCCACAAAGTGTGTATGCGAGGTGTCAGCTGAAAATTTCTTGGGTTTTCTTGTTCATCAGCAAGGGATTGAAATAGATAAAAATAAAGCACGAGCTATTATTGAGGCCCCACCACTGAAGACCGAGAAGGAATTGCAAAGCCTGATAGGCTGAATCAATTTTTTTTAAGACGGTTCATCTTAATTCGATTGGAAAGATCTATTCATTTTCATCTTTAATAAAATTGAAAGAGAAAGTTGAGTTTAGGTGGGAGAAACAACATCAAGAGGCGTTTGACCTGATCAAAGGGTAGTTGACTAAACCACCAGTCACTATGCTTCTGTTGGAATTATGTCCATAAATTAGGGTGTGATAATTATTTATGAGTATTTAGTTATTTCTCAGACATTTTGTATTAGTGAATTTAATGAATAACTAAAAGTTTTTCTTTAATTAAAGTGTGTTTATAATTTACTCAAGTTCTGGAACTATTACGAATGCAAGAAAAGTAAAGACAGAGGGGACTTCTAGACAAACTCTTCTGAAATAGCTCAAAATGTTATTTCGTACTCTTATGATCTACTGGGCAATCGAATCTATTTATTACGTTAGGTTGAATCAATGGATGTCAGTCTTGGGGCATGTGAGTGGAAACTCAAATGGTTAACCTAGACGTGTTATGGAACATGTTGAATAAACCAGTAACAAATTAGTTTAGAGTAAAAATCGTTTACCTAGCTCTAAATCTAACTGTTACACCTTAAGGGTATTTTTATAATTACCTTAATCCTGAGATGAACACGTAGTTTGACTTAGTTACTTGTAATCTGATATGTCAAATGGGTGAATTCGAATTGGCAGACAATATCTCGGCTGTTGGAATCGTAATTCAACTATGTTGGAGTTACGTGATTAACAGATATGAAAATTCATAGTTAGATTGTGAATTTTCATATTGATGAGTGTGTGAACAAATAAACTGGGTTTGGTATTGAATGAATTGAGTAATTGATTACGACTTATGGATTGTACGAGATAATTTATTATGATGTCATGCTTATTCATAGTCAATAAAGAAGTTAAAGAAATAATAACAAGATGGGTAAAACGATAATTTTAAATCATCTCTTTTGTTACTGATTTTCACGATGAGTAATATGTTAAAATATTCTATGGACCGTAAAATAAAAGAATTTATTTGCACCAACAAAAAATGAAGCGCACATGAGTCGAGACTTGATTCAGCTTCGAACTTATGGTGGAGTCATACGAAGTCAGGATTGAATAGATCAGAAATTTATAAAGATAAATTCGTCGGGTATTTGAAACCTATAGTTTTGTTCATGTGGGTCCATTCGATCTTAAGAATAGTTCATGAGAACAAGAATAGGAGAAACGATATCAGTCATACCAAAATGTATTTTGGTGTCAATGTTTATTTTCTACACTCATATGTGATGGGTGTGGTCACTTAAATAATTAAGTGTGATTAATTATATTGAAATTAATTAATTTATTATTTTTTTTAATTATTAGATAATTAATAAATAAAAGATATTAACTAATTAATTAACAGATATCAATTAGATTTATCAATTGGATTGATGAATTTCAATACAATACAAACTCTAAAAGGAGATATATAGAATTCAGCCATGGTGGTTATTTTGGGGTTAATTTTCAGAAATTTGAATTATAGGGGTATATTTACAAATTTCTAAAATTAATAGGATATATATGTGATAACAATTTAATTGTCAGACGAATTGTATTAGATACAACACAACTCTAGAACACAGTAATTGATACCGATCAATACATTGTGTAATTACACAGAGAGAAAAAGAGTTTTCTCCCCCCACATGTTGGTGCCATATTTCAAATTGAAGGAATAAAAAATTGATTTTTCTTATTCAATCGTTTTTAGAGCCCACACTTAGTTTTTAAATAAATTCTCACAAGATAGGTTTCTGAAATTAACGAGTGGTTATTGGTGTGAAGAAAATTTTGAGAAATTGGATTTCAATATCTTATATGCATGATCGTTTGTTGTTTTGGTTTTTAATTATTCAATTCGATTAAATAATTTTTTGAAATTTTTTTTATATTCCGCCCACGAACCGTTCGTGGTTCAAACTTTTTTTTTAAAACCACCGATCCAACAGCCTCCTATGAAGAATCAACCGTTAAAGCTATATGTGTCATCCTCTGAAATATTGATAGGTAGTCTTTTGTCTCAAGACAATGAGTTTGGGAAGGAACAAGCCATTTACTATCTTAGTAAAGTTTGAATCCAAATGAGTTGAAGTACTCTGTAATTGAAAAGTTGTTTCTTGCCTTATACTTTTCAGTCATAAAGCTCAGACATTACATGTTACAAACTATGGTGTTCATTATATCCAAAACTAATTTAGTGAAATACATGTTTTCTAGGCCGATTATTAGAGGGAGAATTGGTAAGTGGATTATGACTTTGTTGTAGTTTACTTTTTGCTTTTTACCGTAAAAGTCAGTTAAAGAGTCAGCGCTAGCGGATTTCTTGGCCCATCACCCATGTTTAGATGTAGAGGGGAATTACATCCAATTGTGATCGCATCCATAGTCTTGACTCCTTAGAGGCTGAGTTTTGATGGATCTAGGAAAATTTGGCAGGAGCTGGTGTTGTCATTGAATCGCCAAAGGGGTGGAAAACTCAATTTCCTTCCACTAATTTTTTAATGCTCAAATAATCAAGCCTAGTATGAAACATTGATAATCAATTTAGAGATCCTTAAGGAATTGAAACAGTTAAGCGTAGAATATAAATGTACAAATTGGGTACTAGCTCCATATTATGCCGCGACAAAACAATTGTTGTTAGATTTTGATGATGGGGTATTTATGCATGTGCCCAGAGAGTGTAATGCAAAAGCCAATGAGATGGCTCAAGTCGCCTCTAGAATGGAGATACCGGAAGGAGTCGGTCACAAGCTTATTCATGTAAGAAATAGGGTTCTCCCACTTGTGCAAGAAAGAGGAATGCCAGGAGATATATTTTCTTTAGAAGTTTTGGGAACATATTGGCAATTCTCGATCATTCGCTACCTTAAGAATCCAAATATGTTGACTGATCGTAAAATAAGGCTTCAAGAGGAGAAGTACATTCTTTTTTATGAAAAATTATACATGAGAGGTAAAGATGACATTTTGCTTAAATGTATTGGCTAACACAAAAAAATGTTAGTGATGGACGAAGTTCACGAGAGTATTTGCGGAGCACACCAAGCTAGGGTGAAGATGAGATGGTTGATCATGAGGCATGGATGCTATTAGCTAGCCAACCATTTTGAAAGATTGTCCATTATGCTAAAGAGTGTCAAGCTTGCCAAAAACATGGGCGGGTGCAACATGTACCTAGTGTCGAAGTGGGTTGGATCTAAGCCAATGAAATTAGTAAATCGGGCCGATGTGATCAAATTCTTAAAGGAAGAAGTTATTGATAGATTTGGTTTACCATAGAGCATCACTATCAATAGGTCAGAGGGGAAGCATTTCAAGAATTTTCTAAGTAGTACGGTTTCTTGATAAACCATTCTACGCCTTATTATGCTCAGGCTAACGGTCAGACCAAAACAAGCAATAAACAAATAAAAGGGATGTTGTAAAAAATGATTGAAGATAACTCTAGAGAGTGGCATACGTTGTTGTCAGAAAAGCTATGAGCTTATAGAACCTTGAAAAGATCAGGAACCAGTACTACCACATTTGCTTTGACTTATGACCATGACGATGTTCTTCCAATGGAGATTACAATCAAGTCTTTATGGGTGAAAATTCAAAATAAACTAACTTTGGAGAAATATGATCAGGCTATGATGCAAGAACTTGAAGATTTAGATGAAGTGAAACTAGCTGCACTCGACCATATTCAAGTGCAGAAGCAAACAACTACTAGGGCATACAACGAACGGGTGAAGTTCAAAAGTTTCAAAGAATGAGATTTGGTTTGAAAAATGGCTTTTCCAATTGGATTTAAAGATCCTAAATATGGAAAGTGGTTTCCTATTTGGGAAGGACCGTTTACGATAGCCAAAATCTTGGGTAAAGGAGCAAACTTGTTGGAAGACATCGATGGCCAACTATACCAAAACCCGAATAACCGGTCGATTTTTTTAAAAAACTTTACCCAGTAGTGTGGAAATCTATTCAAATGTAAGTTTGTTGTTAATTCATTCAATTTTATGATTTAGGTCGAATGCATGTCAGTGTTTTTAAAACTTTAAAGAGTCCGTTGTTAAGACCATTTGTAATCATACGGCTTTATTATTAATAAATGGATGTTGCCTAGAAGTTTTTTCAACACGTGATCGATAAATAATGCTTTTTACTCTAGGTTAGTCCGTTGTGTGAATCATCAATATTGTTGGCCATGAAATGTATATTCTTTTTAGCATAGGTGTCCAACTGGCCAATATATAAAATTATAACATAAGCATGCCTTAGCAAAAGTTCTGGTACAAGATGTCTTATTTGGCCAAAATTCACCAAGTGCTAAAAGTTACAACAAAAGAGATATAATCTTTTTAAAACTCTTCCATTTGGCTTTTAATTGGTTGATTGTTGCATCGACTTCTACTTGCTTGGCTTTAGCAGTTGGCCAATTCTTTTATAACCAAGTCATACTTATACTTCACAATCTTAGCTTTTTGGGCAACACTTGACATTTTTTTCATCAATGTAGCCAAACCTTCTTTATTTTTGGCCAACTTCCTTTCCATGTCTTCAATTTCTTCCTTGGCAGAGAGGATTTCTGGCTTCATTGATGAAAACTCAAAAGAATAAGTCTTCAAGTTATCACGGGATAAATCAATGGAAGAAGTAATATCAGCCACATAAATGATGTTACTTTGGACCAAAATATAATTATCAGCATCATGAGTCAGTTTAGAGAGAGATGAGGATCAACATCTATAACTCTGGGACGAATGAAATTGGCTAATAAGAGAGGCTTAATGCCATTCTAGAATGTTTCTCGTTCGTCGATTGGTGCAACACCATTAAAAAGGAAGTCTAGAATTTATCATAACATGGCTTTTGCTTTTGCTATGTCTTCGTGACGCTTTGTCGATTGGTTGGCTAAGGATGAAGCTTCTTCAACATTTGAAAAAGTGAATATGTCATCTATTTTAGCAAAGAAATCCTCCAACTCGCCAATGCCTGGTGTACTTATTCCTACATCAAGATTAATAGATGTTGCGTGGATGGGAGATTCATCAACATGGGTTGAATGACTATATTCGGCCGCTAAGTTATGCTACATGATAGAATGACCCCATGTCCATGTGATTTTTGAAAACTATTACTTTATAGAATAAGATGAACAAACTTGAGCCTCAAGAGAATGTGCATGAATGTTTTTCTCACGCGAGAAGACAGAATTGGGATGCGAGTCCTCTTCGGGTTAGGTATATTTCTTAGGTATATTTCTTAAGAAAGTGAAGTTATGAATTTGAGTATGAGTCGTAAAAGATATTTATATATTTTAGATACTCATTACATCAGGATGAGAAGATGAAGTAGGACTAGACTTTGAGCTTGCTTCAATCAGTAGTGGAGGTAGCTAAAAATAAAGAGGATAGAAGAATTAGACTTCCAAGGGGATATTCTAGCGGGCTAGCCATTATAAAGTCCTTACCTTGTTTTTCTTACATGTAAGTATTATTAAGAGGTAGAACAACATTTTCATCTTTTTTTTTTTTTCAAAAAAAGAGAGTTAGAAATCTTTCTTATATATATAGCAAGTTAAGATAAATACCTGAAAGTGAATCGTGATCGCTCAAAGTCATAGGTGTGACGGATTGAGCTGAATTAAGAGGAAAAAGATCAGAGAAGGCACGATCAATAGGATCCTCAGGAGAATCCATGAATAGTTAGACTGCTTCCCTTTCTCACCAAGCTTCAAAAATTGGGCTAGCATTGTAGTATGGAACTCGACTGAAGTATTCAAAAGAATCAAGGGCTGACCTATAGGCTTTAACATCATCCTTTATTTCACCAATAACGTCAATGAGGAGCAACCTAGAGGAAGGTCCCTACTCACAAGGCAACTAGCCCATATCTTTTTCATCTCTTCGAGGCTACTTGTAATAGGATGGTCTGCTAGACATCACACTCACTCAGGACTAGTGATTGAGTTAACTAAAGTTGAAAAATGATCGGCCGAGTGATATTTCCATTCATAAAAGAATTTAAAGCAAAACTCGATTGAATGCTTAGGAACTTCAGCTTCAGCATATTGAAAACTTAGCGAAGGGAGGACCCCTTTAAACCTTGGAAACTAGTTTTGGAAAATAGGAATACAACCAGAAAGGGCCACTAGTTGTGGCTTTCATGTTGCCATGAGTCAGCTCGTATAAGCCTCGATATAACTTGCTAAGGGCAAGTTGGCCTAAGGCAAGAGCATGACCCTCAGCCAATAATTCTGCTACTCAAAAATATTCTTTGTTAACTCTCATAGATTTCACACAAAGCACAAATCCGCAAAGCCAAAAAAATAAGAAGCATGTGTGTTAGAGTGAGAGACTTCATCATTCCCCATGAATGTTTTAATGCATTTCCCATTAGAAGAGTTTTTTTGTACAATTCCATCATCAAAAGAGTTTTGGTGGTTGATAGAGAAATGTGCGACACTAATTTCTAAGCCATGTAGCCGAAGTCCAACTAAAGAACCTAAGTATAGCAATGATGGGCTCATCATTCTAAATATAAATATGAAAATATTATGGTACGAAATATTATAACAAGAACGTTTGATGGCACCATGAATGCCAACTTTTTTTCACACATCCTCAAAGACAGGTTCAACTCGTTTCACCTTTTTCATCCAATCTTCAGAAGGAATAGGCCAAAAGGGCATAAGCCTTGATGCTTTCCAAGAAGACCACTCAAGGCCAATGTCATAAAAATAGGGATTTCTTAAGGGTGAGAGCTATAAACACTATTTACTTCTATTGATATGTGATTTTTAAAATGGGTCCCAAGAAATATTCACCTCTGTTTGATGGATGATGAATCATCCATCCCCGGTCTATACGTTCAGTCACATTGTCGATAGCTTGTTGAAAATCATAACCAATTTATTTACGGGTCATTCCTATATAATAAGAAAACCACAAAATTGAAAAGGGTATCATAAGAAAGACACAAAATTCTTGGCCGATATTTCGGCCAAGGTTCCTATCTTGGTTGATATTTTGTCCAAGGTTACATGTTAGGTGAAATTTTGGCCGAGGTTACATATTGGATGAAATTTCAGCCGAGGCCCCAATCTTGGCCAAAAAATGGCATCGCGGTCAATTCTATCATTCAATAAAGAGCTTAAGTGGATTTTCATCAAACACCCTATAGGTATTAAAGGATGTTTTAAAAGTATAAGCCTCAATGAAGATTCAAGAAGCTCTAGTATGCAATTAGAAGGAAAACTTGATGAAATTTAAGAGAATGATAAAACATTCAAGAAAGAGGCTTAAGGGAATTTTCCCCAAACACTTTATAGGCATTAAAAGGTATTTTAAAAGTATAAGCTTCAATGAAGATTCAAGAAACCTTAGTATGCAATTTAGAAGGAAAATCATGATGAAAATCAAGAAGGGGATAAATGTTATAATTTTCTCTAGAAAACTTTCAAGGGTTTTCTTTAGAGTAAAATTTTCTCTCTCAAGAAAATGGGCTCCATGATAATGAGGATCCAAATATAGAAAACTTACTTGAGAAATGAAGGATTCTTCTGTAGTTTCAAATGTGCCTTTGAAATATTAAAGTAAGTGGTGGAAAGTTAAAAATAGAAGGAGAAGAGAAAGGAAATTGGTCTGCTTTAAAAAAAAAAGAAGGGGGAGTCAGCGGCAAATGTCACTGATTTAGATGTAGATTGGTCGTGAGGCCAACTACAACAAATGACCTAACGATCAATTGTTTCATTTAAGTTAAAAAATATAATAATAATAATAATAATATTTATTCAACAAAATGATATTTATTCCTACTAAAGATCCACATTTCGTCAATAGTGTCTTTTGATTATTAAATATTCAATTAACATCGCCTAGGGCGTCAATATTAATAGAATATGAAGGGCAATGTTTGAGTCATAATTTGTAAATGAACAGAGCTGAAAAAAATAGGTTGGTCCAAAACCAACCAACGCTCTCACTCAACATACATTAGTTGATAACTTCCAGCCTATGAGATTAAATACGAGTTTAGGATCGGAAGTCACATGAGTTATTTCTCCAACCCAGTAGATGAGACATTTTATGTTCATGTTGTTTGTGAATTTAAAAAATTTCATATGTACATGCATAAAATATATTTTTGGCCAAAGCCTTAATGGCTAACATTTCTTATGTATGGATGAGTAAAAAAGTGGGCTAATAATATTTTCTTGGCCAAAATTAAATCTTGGCCAAGATGTCTCACTAGCCAACATCTTGGTCAAAGTCTCATCTTGGCTAATATCTTGGCCAACAACATCATGGCCAAAGTTCCATCTTGGTTTCATCTCGGTGAATTTTGACTAAGATATCTCTAGTTGGTGAAATTTAGTCAAAAGTCATTTTCAATTTGGCTAATATGTCCTAGTTGACCGGTATTTTTCATATGTTAGTCAAAAAATCTCTTTGTTAGCTGAAGAAAAATTTTAATGAACGATTTTTGTTCTATCATGCCAAGTTCTAATATTTTTTACACCAAGATGTCATGCGGTTAATAAGATTATGAGTCTTATCAAGTTCAACAGAGATTTAGATTTAATGAAGAGTTCAATTTGCCTAAACTATCAGAAAGGATAAAATCAGTTTTCAGATAAAAGTTTCAAATTTCAAATCAAAATAGAGATGATGCTATCAAATCTTATCATCAAGCCAAGAAGAGCGCATCCGTGTGAAAACTCTACGCTTATAAAAGGAGATCAAGTAGGCAGAAGAAGCGCACATAATCATCCAAAATCAAGCTTTCAACTTTTCAACCTAATTTTTGCTCTCTAGTTTTACTGTTTAGTTTTTTGAAAATTAGTTCGCTTTATGTAGTATTTATGTTTTGTAATAGAGAAATCATTATGCAGTCTATTATGTTTTAGGGTTCAAACCACCCTCTTGAGAAACTTTTGTAATGGCGTTTCCTGCAAGTTTTTAACGAAGAGACGGTTATTACTCAATAGATTTGAGAGGAGCTAAATTAATTACGCGTAAGTGTTTTTCTTTGCGCAACTTTCAAGTTTATCTTTTTTTACAAACCTTAGATTCAATTGCCTAGAATTGTTCTTTTGTTATTTGTTTCTTTTTCCAAATAGTTAAATAAAAGTTTGAGTTTCTTTCTGCAATTCCTTGCATTTGATTATAATCAAAGTTCTTAGTTTTTTATTGCAAGTAGTAGTAGAACTTTAGAAGAGATTCATTCTCTACTCCTCGCAAATCGTTTTACGATTAGAAGTTAGATAAATGTTAGAATATATTTTAAATTTGATTTTTTTATTGAATTTTGGCATGCTCATGCACTAATTCATCTGGGACACATGTTTTTATTCAGACCATCATCGTAGTTCAAGTGATTTTCGATCCAACACATTGGTCGAGATTTTCAAACCAAACAATGACTAATTTAAACTTCCTAAACATAAAAATTATCATTTTTACATATTTACATATGAATAACTATTCTTTACATATAAGTCATTAAATATGATTATCTACTATAATTTTTCTTGCCAGAAAGATAGAATATCATGTTTAGTTAGCGAGACATTTTCCCCGATATTTCCCTATTTTTCATATTTCTTTTCTTTAAAAAAAATGCTTTGTAGTGTAAATATTTCTCTGTACACTACAATGACCCCAGTGAAACTGTAGTAAACACACGTGCTTGCTTATCCAGTGGCTAAGATCGCATTAGACAATTTTTTTTTTGTCAAAGTTGGCATTAGACAATTTTTTTTTGTCAAAGTTGGCATTAGACAATTTGACAACAAAAAACAAAAGAAGGAAAATAACTGGGAAAACCCCCAGTACAGTACAGGGGTTTTTAGCCCCTATACTGTAGAAAATTCTCGCATTAGAGAAGACGAGCACTGCCCAGATAAAACGAACGCTCAAGAATACTAACCACCACGCCTTGTCAAAAGAGCGAAGCAGCAACAGACAATCAGCAACAGAAGCGATGCGAATCAATCAGAATCTACTAAAAGAATGCGTTCATTGCTTCGCAAAGGCAAAGCCATGACACGTCTCCTTCTCACACAATCATTACCCCTCAAATTTAAACCCGCCAATTTTACCCGACCTTCTCCGTTCCTCCAGAACCCTCTCTTCAAGTTTTCCTCTGTAAGCTCCTGCTTCTCTCACACTCCCATCGTCATTATCATCATCTTCATTTGTTTAGCTGACTTGGTTTGTTTGAACTTATTATCGTTAGGTTTTTCTCAATCCAATTCGGGGGCCTCAATTTCGTAGTTTTTGCTCGAAGGCTCCCACTGGAGTTAGAGTGATGCAAAATTCAGAGTCTGTATCGTATCTGTCGCAGCGAGAAGCTGCTGAGATCGATGAGATCCTCATGGGACCTCTTGGGTTCAGTGTCGACCAGTTAATGGTCAGTGTTAATCTGATACCTCGTTTTTTATTTTATTTTTTCTTTCGGCGTTTCTATTTGTTAGGACTTTCATTTCTTGTGTATAATTGTCGGTTCATGTTATATGTTTTCTGACAATAACCTTGGCGCTGTGTTTGTTATAGGAATTGGCCGGTTTGAGCGTTGCTACTTCAATTGCAGAGGTGATTCTTTTATTTCTCGGATACACAGCAACTTTTTGAGAAACATTCTCCTTAGTTTATCAATTCTATTTTTCTATTCTTTTATGTATCATACGATAACTACTAATATGTGAAGCATTCTTCAATGTTCAATATTGTATGTGCGCATAAACGGGGAGGATATGTTATTGATAGTTCTGGTTTTTTGTTGAGAAAAACTGAAATAAGATCACAGGCATAACAAATTTAAACATCATCTGAAGAGTAATATAATCTGTGCCACTTTGTGAAATCTTTTTATTTTCGACTGTGCACAAATAGGTCTACAAGCCTGGTGAGTACAATCGTGTGCTTGCCATCTGTGGTCCTGGAAACAATGGTGGTGATGGTCTTGTGGCTGCCCGTCATCTCTATCACTTTGGATATAAACCATCTGTTTGTTATCCAAAGCGGACTTCCAAGCCTCTTTATAATGGCCTTGTCACTCAGGTGTGTGGGTCAACGTCGCAGTTATGTTGCTCTCGAACAGTCAGTTTTGTAGACTGTCCCTATTTTTCCTATTTTGCTTTACACATAAAATGTAAGGAAATCATACTTGATTTGGTTGTAGCTGGAATCACTGTCAGTCCCTTTCTTATCAGTCGAAGAACTGCCTCTGGACTTGTCAAAGGACTTTGACATTCTAGTAGATGCAATGTTTGGTTTCTCATTCCATGGTAAACTCTCATTCTTGAGTCTGTTAACCTTTGCTCTTAACAGTCTGCTGCAAAAAAACAAGATGCTAGCATTATTGCCTGTTGGCCTGGCTGAAACTATCCATTCCCTATGTGAAGATGGCCACGATTAAGCCACCAGTAGGGAAATCTGTGGGGATCTACGTGGGCATGAGCTGGTACATTTTACCATTAAAAAATGACGAGAATTTCACAACTTTTCCCCTTCAGCATTTGCTAACCTTGCTATAATTCTTATGCCATTCATTTCTTTTCTCTGAATAACTACATATGATGCCATATTTCCTCGTACATGCTTGCGAGAATTGTCAATTTTCCAGTTGATAGGTAATTTAGTATAGTTGAAAAGCCTCGTTCTAGTTATTCATACGTTTTTTCCATGTCTGAACCATCTGCCTACTATCTTGAGCTCTTAGGTACACTTAACCACCACCTATTTCCACTCTTACTATTTCTTGTGCTCGTGTCTCTACTCCTTTTGCGATCCTAAGTTTAGAATGATATAGAGATAATGCAGGTTTTACTGTGTACATATCAAGTAATCTTAGTGAATTTTGATTCATAAATATCCTTGGCATTTAGTTGCGAGGTTACCCCTCCAAATTCTTAGGTTGGTGCTTGCCTATCATTTTTCCTCTACCAAGTCACAATACCTCTGAGACTTTGTTATACAGAAAATTCTGATAGTACTCCAGAAATCTATCCGATTAAAATATACATATTAAGAATGATAGTTTGGATATATTTAGTATAAATATGATATAACTGGTTCATTTTTAATGCTTTAGGTACTCCGAGGCCACCTTTTGATGATCTGATCCAAAAACTTGTCCTCTTGCCCAATTATGCTCAGGCATCCCAAAGATTACCTGTAATTGTTTCTGTAGATATTCCATCTGGGTGGCATGTCGAAGAAGGAGACACCAGTGGTGAAGGCATCAAACCTGACATGTTGGTATATTTTCTACCTTTAAATCTGTTCGTACTTATTCTAGTTGACATTTTGGTGGGCCTTTTATGTTAATCTTTTCCAATAATGTTTTACTGGTTGAAGAACCGACTTAAAAAAAAATTTCAAAATTTTGTAGGTTTCTTTAACTGCTCCAAAGCTGTGTGCAAAGAAATTCTCTGGTCCCCATCATTTTCTAGGTGGTAGATTTGTACCGTCATCAATTGTGGACAAGTATAAACTTCATCTTCCTCCTTATCCTGGCGCTTCTATGTGTGTCCCTCTTGGAAAGCCACATCAAATTGATATAGCAGCACTCCGAGAGAACTATATTTCTCCAGAATTTCTTGAAGAAGAAGTTGCTGCTGATCCAATTAGTCAGGTGAGAATCCCAGGACTAGAATATTTTGGAGTTCCATTCTTTGATGCTTCTAGTGACTTATATTATTATCATTATTTATACCGACAAAAAAATTTATTATTATTATTATTATTATTATTTATTTTTATTGTTCCTTTCCCCTTTTTCTTAATTGTCTCAGTTACATGCTATCTCTTTCATGTCTACTTGTAGTCAGTCATTAGTTATCTTGCAGTTTCGCAAATGGTTTGACGAAGCCGTGGCTGCTGGCTTGCGGGAACCTAATGCCATGGCATTGTCAACTGTCAGTAGTGATGGAAAGCCGTAAGATAAACTCTCTTACCTGTTTATTGTTTAACTACTAGTATTTTTTGAAATATATGGTCATGAATGAAGGGTTCAATTTGGTCAAGGATTCTTAAATTTAGTTATATTCTGATTTAAATGAAATTCTGATTTTGGTAATGCAATGAACTATCAAGTCCCATATGACAATGGAGGCACTTGAACTACCTTAAATCTTGTCCACTGTATTTAAAATCTATGAATACTAATATTGAAACTGAAGCACGGTCGCCTACACGTAATTCCTTTTTTTCTTGTCGTAAGTTCTCTTCCATCCATCTATCTTCTCATTTTTAAGTTCCTTCTAATAACGTATTGGAACATGAAATTGATAAGCCCCAAGTTAGGTTCACTTATTTTAGAAGGAGGAATAAGTGAGTTGTTGTTGACAACCAATTTATTTTAGGTGCTTTTGGGTCTAATGTCCTTTTATGTCTTTTTACCAATGAGTTATCTCTTACATCCAAAATATATAAATAGAACTAGAAGTCAGATTGCGGAGAAAATTATTGAGCTATGCTCTTGTGGAGAGACCAAACCTCTCAAAAGTTTGGAAGAGAAAAATCAGTTTATGAAAAGAACTCATGGCCATAATCGATGCCGTGAGCAAGTGGCAGCCATATTTGATGGGGCAGAAATTTGTGGTAAGAACAGATCAGCAAAGCCTCTAATACTTGCTGGAACAGAGGGTAATTGGATCCGAATACCAAAAGTGGGTCTCTAAATTGATGGGGATTAACTTTGATATGGAGTACAAGTGTGGTGCTAGTAATAAAGTAGCTGATGCACTCTCTAGACAACCAGATATTGGTGAATTGTCAACCAAGGGGTACCTGAATGGCAACATTGGCCAGAGCTTGAAAAGGAAATAGGGGCTGACACACTACTCACACGACTCAAGGAGGATTTGCAAACCGGCAGGCAGCAACATTACGGTTTTATGGTGCACGATGACATTGTACTACAAAAACCGGTTAGTGATTCCTAAGACCTCCAAGGTGCTCCCTCAAACTTTGACGGATTTTCAAAACACTCCAATAGGAGGACATTCAGGAGAACTAAAAACTTACAAAAGAGTGGTTGCCAAACTGTTTTGGGAAGGAATGAAAGGTGCTCCCTCAAATATTGGTGAATTGTCAACCATTCAACAACAATTTCCAGCATTTCACCTTGAGGACAAGGTGAAGGTTTTGAGGGGCGGTAATGATAAGCCCCAAGTTAGGTTCACTTATTTTAGAAGCAGGAATAAGTGAGTTGTTAGTTGATAACCAATTTATTTTAGGTGCTATTGGGTCTAGAAGTCAGATTTGAGGGCGTGGAGAAAATTGTTGAGCTAGGCCCTTGTGGAGGGACCAAACCTCTCAAAAGTTTGGAATAGGAGAGAACAAGCCTCTCGAAAGCTTGTATCGTTGCTTCTGATTTCTATTGTTCTAATAAAATTCTAAGAGGTTTTCTTGAGGAATCTCTTTGGTTACCGATAAGAATTTCTAACTAAGAACAGTTTTATCAATTGGTGCGGTGAGCGTGGACTTGAAATCTGGGTACCAACAGATTCGAGTCAAGAGGGAGGATGTGCCTAAGAGAGCGTTTAGGACGCATGATGGACATTACGAGTTTCTTGTAATGCCCTTCAGACTTACAAATGCACCAGCGATTTTTTAATCATTGATGAATGACATTTTCCTACCATCATTGATGAATGACATTTTCCGACCATACCTCTGCCAGTTCATTCTAGTATTCTTTGATGACATCCTCGTCTATAGCAAAACCGAGGAGAAGCATCAAGAACATCTAGATATTGTGCTTGACATCTTGGAATGCCACAAACTCTACGCCAACAGAAACAAATGTGAGTTCCGGCGCTACAAGGTAGCATATCTTGGGAACATCATATCCAAGGAAGGGGTAGAAGCCGATCCAGAAAAGATAAGGGCTATGCAACGTTGGCCAACACTGAGGAATCTCAAGGATTTAAGGAGGGGGGTAATGATAAGCCCCAAGTTAGGTTCACTTATTTTAGAAGGAGGAATAAGTGAGTTGTTTAGTTGATAACCAATTTATTTTAGGTGCTTTTGGGTCTAATGTCGTTTTATGTCTTTTTACCAATGAGTTAGTTATCTCTTATATCCAAAACATATAAATAGGACTAGAAATCAGATTTGGGGTGTAGAGAAAATTACTGAGCTAGTCTCTTGTGGAGAGACCAAACCTTTCAAAAATTTGGAATAGGAGAGAACAAGCCTTTTGAAAGCTTGTATCGCTGCTTCTGATTTCTATTGTTCAAATAAAATTCTAAGAGGATTTCTTGAGGAATCTCTTCGGTTATCGATAAGAAAAAAAATGTGTTATCAACTAACAACTCACTTATTCATCCTTCTAAAATAAGTGAATCTAACTTGGGGCTTATCAGAAATCCTATCCTTAATGACAGTAAGGATTTCTGAATTTAGTTTATACTATGCAGAGATGCTTTTCCAACGTTTTACTCACGAGTATATTCCTCTCTCATACATAGCTTATTAATGTATTCCTATCCTACTTTTAGTTGAGAACCTAGGTTTCATTGCGTTTGATCTTTGGTAAATCTTCACCCTCGCATCCCAGTCCAACATCCTGCAGACATCCTGCATTCTGAAATGCATCTAATCCAACATCATCACGAACTCAGCATAAATATATGATACCATTGATGACTTCTCTGCTTTCATTCTCTCAATTCCCAGACGAGGACAATTTTCTCTAGTGTGGTGAACATGTGCGTGACTACTTCTCAAATGTTTATAGAAACTTGAAGACCTTTTTAATTGACTCTTTTTTATATTACTCTTTGCCGTAGCTCATCACGCATGGTATTGCTAAAAGGAGTTGATAAGGATGGTTTTGTCTGGTTAGTATTTGACACCTTACTATTATGGTAGAAATCAACAATTTCGAAACTTTCCTTTTCCTACTTGACATAATTGTTCTTTACTTATTGCAATTTCCATATGCAGGTACACGAATTATGGAAGTAGAAAAGCACATGAATTATCTGAAAATTCCCATGCTGCACTCCTTTTCTACTGGGATGGTCTTAATAGGCAGGTAAAATCTCAGATTCCTGGTTTAGCACCTCACCCTACTTGACTACTTCAGAACATTTCATGGTTGAAACTTTAAAAGGGTCATATTATTTTTATCCCCATAAGTTCCTTGTGCAAAATGTGATTCAATTGTCATGATGTTGGAACCAGTAGGTACATTATCATTTATAAAATTGTGATGCTTAAGTTACAGAATCAACGACAATTCATAAACCAGTGAGTAAATGTAGTTTCTGCACATGTAGAGTAAGTCAAATTACCAGAATGCAGAGGCACCTAAAATTTCTGGTACTTATTCTTGTAAAATGTGAACATGGAGCCTGACACTTTGATGATGTCATTGGCTTTTATTCCTAGGTGAGAGTGGAAGGTTCGGTGGAAAAAGTTTCTGAAGCTGAATCTCAGCACTACTTCCACAGCCGTCCTAGAGGAAGTCAGATTGGTGCAATAGTTAGCCAGCAGGTTTGTTTCACATATTTCCAAACTATTACTATTAGTAAATGCAAATCATAATACTGTTCTGATAGATTTATGATAACGTGTTCCGAAGAGTTCCGTAGTTCCTGGAAGACATGTCCTACACCAACAATACAAAGAATTGGAGGAAATATTCTCTGATGGGTAAGCTTTTCTTGCTTTGATATTCAATTTTTAGAGCGATGGGCCCATGGTCAGTTTTTCATACTCCCTCCTGAAAATATAGATTTTGTGAAATGTACAATGCCATTTTCAGAACTCTAGGTAATGTGTGACACATAGGAGATTTTGGGATAAGAATTTCTCACCTTGTTTTCAGAAGTTTGATTCCGAAGCCAGAACACTGGGGAGGATACAGGCTTAAACCAAATCTTTTTGAATTTTGGCAAGGACAGAAGTCTCGGTTGCATGACAGGTTATTTCCATCCCTTTAAAGACAGGTCTTTATCGCGCTTCTCTTGTCACAAGCTTATGATTTGCTAGACGTTCAAGTTTTTTTTTCCGATTGTGTGTCTGGCATTAGGTCGTAACTGCAAACTGGTAGTTGGATTCGTTTGGCCGCATTAGATAAGGTTATGGAATTCAGAAGTGAAAATCAATGTGATTGGTTGTTTATGAGTTTTTACACCTACTTTTCCTCAACTAACAACTGAATATACGCATTTACTGGTTGTTAGTCAAAAAGATCTTACGAGGGGGAGAAATATAAGCTGTGAAATTTGGAACGTGTTTGCTTGGCTTGTGTCATTTGCATCATTCAGTGTCAAAGGAAACATGGGAGCGTAGTTATTAAAGCAATAATCTACAGGCAACACAAAGGATGTGTTTGCCACGCATGGAATCATCTTGTTGTTTTCCTTTCTGAAGTAACATGGAGTCATATTAACGAAAGTGAAAATGTTTAATTGAAGGCATGAATGAAGTGAGTCAACGAATTGAAGCAAATCTCCGAACCTAGGTTCTGAAATTGGGGAAGATCAAACTATCAGGGTGTAAAAAGTAAAAGAAGTAATGGGAGGGGTGAAAGACAATACACGTGTCTTACGTGTGCTAGTAAACAGAAACTTAACCAAAACTTGGATGGAAGATTTAAATTGTTGCAAAAGTACTAAAGGGTTTAAATGGTAACAATCCTGATATGTTAAGGGAGTAAATTGTACTTTAAACAAATAAAGACTTTAGGAACTCTGAATCATAATAACTTTAGGAATTCTGAATCATAATAACTTTAGGAATTCTGAATCATAATAAAGGTTTCCTCGGGACGTATATGTAGATTTGGAGATGTTCAAACTTCACAGAGGCATCATGTTTGTTTCTTGCATCATGTAATTGCTAGATTCTTAGCTCTTTTTGCAAAATATTACCTAAAAGCTTTTAGAAATTCTTGAGCATTATAAAGGTTTTCCAGAGATTGTGGATTTGGGGCCTTTATCAGAGGCATGTTTGTTTCTTGCGTGGTCTACCTCACTAGTTTCAGTGTCAAACTTGCAAAATTTAAACTAGAAAAAAAAAGTTTTTTTTCAGTGAAAAAAAGAAGCTTATAAATTTTCTTTAGCACAACAAAGGTTTTTCTAGAGAATTGAATGTTTTCGTCAACATTATAATATAATTTCGCATTTATCTGCTAAATGGAAGACAAAGTTTGACATACAACCAACTAATCCGAGGGCTTCATTGCTCATTTCCGTTTTTGTTCTTGAACAGGTTGCAGTACTCTCCTCAAGAGATTAATGGAAATGTGGTATGGACAATTGAGCGGTTGGCTCCCTAACTGGTACTTTCAACATCTTTATCCGAAGTTTATACAGTCCTTCCTAGTTTCCTGCACGATGCATGTGTATGTTTCTCTGCTATATGATCAATAAAAAGACGTACATTTGCAATATTATTCACTGCATTCGCAGCATCCTGTACCTGAGAGTTAGTAATTATAGCTCATTGATTAATATTATAAAAAAGGCAGAGTAGGGATGAATGGTGCCGCCTGAAAATAAGGTTGAGGGCCGACCAGCGGCTTGGACCTCTCTCATTCATGAGTTGGATGTGGGTCTATACCGTTTATTTTTTGGTAAATGATAAATGTATTAACCAAAAAGATACTTACAAACATACAAGGGGCATACCCCAGCAAAGAAATAAAACCATTTACAAGTAATTGACCCCAATATCAGAACAAAAATAAAAACTAGGAAAAAGAAAGAAAGTAAAGCCTTTATAGTAGAGAAACAAAAATTCTCTAAACAAGTTTTAATTGAGCTTTATGTTGCAAATACTATACTTGTTCTAGGTTCTAATTAGAGATTAGGACCTTGATTTGAGCTTTGATAATCAAGTTTCAATTCATCTAGACTTGGTTAGTATTCAAAATCGTTTTAATCATTACTTCTATATTTTCCCACATTGCATGGATTAATTATAAATATAACACGAGGCTTGTTTTCTTCGTGACCGGAATCCCTCCCACCCATTATGTTGGGACTTCCAGGCGTTTGCAAACGCTCCAAATTCATGGAATTTCCCAACATGTAAGGCTGAGTCAGGACGTTAGAGTAGAAGATCAAACATATGACGAGGGAGTAAAATCCTAATTGCATGATTTACCACTAAGCTAACTCCCGGGACAAAATCAACGTGAGATGTTTTGTACAAGAATAAATAATTAATTATCTAAGGCTATTTTTTTGTCAAAAATTATCTAAGGTTAATTACTCGAGTAGTAAACGTGATCCCGTATTCTAATTTTTTACGGTTAGTGAACATCATTAATCTAATTCCTAATGAAAGTAAACGTGTCATGACATCATTCCTACCCATAAATGGTAACAACTAGAAGTGATCCACAGATAGAATTGATGCAGGGATTGAACCATAACAAGTCCTTGGAGCTGACCGCATCGGATTCCTCTTGCTTCAATTTTAAGGTTCGTTTGACTTAAAACTCAGAGTTTAGCCACTACTTCCTCTGAGAAGCTACTTTGATGTGAAGTGGTCAGACAACTTTCCATTCGGATAGTAGAGTGGATTTGGAATTGTAAACCAATTTTTACTTTCAAAAAACAAAGATTTGGACTGCGTCTCACTAGTTATCTTTGCTTAGGCTCGTGAATCTCGTGAATTTGTTCTTAAAATGACAAAACTATGATGCCTAATCGATCAAAGTGAAGAACATATCGTAGGGCGTAATCTATGTCCACACATCATGAATGGATGAACTTCTATTCTAAATTAGTGGAGGAGGAAATGACAGGAGAAATTATAGACTACTGGTCACAATGTGACCATTGGATTAAAAAATGAACTGTTAAGATTTATTCTTATTTAAAAAGTAAATTAAAAAATAAATTTATTTTATCAATTTTCATTTTAAACAGATCGGAATCGTTCAGATCTAAATTTATAGATTTGAATTAAAGGATGTGAATCTTAGATTACGTTGTCGTTGATAGACCCAATAGAGACCCAATAATTTTTCAAACGATAGTCGAGCCCACAATTACAAGCTGCATCAATGGTTTTTGTTACACATGAGCCACAGAAACTGATATCAAATAATTGGAGAGAGGAAATTCTTTGGGGTCGTATAAAATGACCCATCAATAGCCTTGGGGCCTCACATTAATATTCTCACAAGTGGGTAAAGAAAGATGTTCCATCAGGTTTATGAATTTGTTGATAAGAGTTCAAACCGTGATTTGTCCCTCAAGGTAACAAGGATCAAGATCTTCCGATGTAGCATGAACATGGGTTGTTATGTCTGGTTTTGCTTTATCAATGTCTAATTTGCTTGAAAATTGAGATGAACAAATCTAGATCAATGGAATCAATTTTGATGTTACAAATTTACTGGAGATGAATTTCTCATTCAATTTGATCAATGGGAGGACTTCAAGAGAGAGCACCAAACCCAAGAAATAAATAAATAACACACGTGTGGGTGGTGCTACCCGATGAGTGGAACCAAAATGTCATAATTTTGACAATATTGGGTTTTTAAAGTTAGGAGATTCGGATTGATGGGGGAGGGACCATTTTGGGTTTCAGAAGAGAAGACTTGTTTCCCGGCGACAGTTGCATTGATTGTTTACTGGGAAATCGTTGTTATATTTATATTTTGAGTATTTCAAAACAAAGATTTAAGTGGGAATGGTGTGGAGTGGTGGTGGTCATCGTGCGAAAGAGTGTACTGCCAGCTCGTGATACCATTAATGTGCAACAAAAAGTAAAGAACCCGGCAGATATTTGGATGTAATAGCGTGAATCTTTTATATACCTTTGAATTTTTTTGGGTTTTTTTATATAAAAAAGGATCACTCAAAATGTCAAATTGAATAAATGAGTTAAGTTTTTCAAATTAAGAATTTATGTATTTTTTATTGTAATTTTTTTCATCTTTTTTCATTAAAGATTATTTACTCTAGCAAATAATTTATCTTTTAATTTTTTAAAAGAATTATAAAAATTACTCGCTTTCAATAAGTAGTCTATTTAGTTTGTTTAGATTCATAAAAAGTACTTGATCTGAGTAAGTTGTTTATACGAACTATTTAATTTCAGCAAGCAGTTTATAACAACTATTTTATATAAGTAAATAATTGTTGTCTCATTCATTGTTGTTTGTACATATTAAAGATGGTGTGAGACTTGTTTTACATCAAAGAAATCTTTTCAGAAGCCAAATGATCTTATTCTCTAAAAAAATTGTTAGTCCATTTTTCAAACTGTATTTTCAAAATATCTTTTTATTAAAAATCCGAATTTTATAGTAACGTGTAAAAATATAAAAAATAACGAAATTGATAAAAGTCCTCTAAAAGGAAGGAGTTCATGCATATAATGTTCCTATATAGTATATATTGACATTTTACACTGTTAAATAGTTTTCTAATCGAGGATCTTTCAATATATACTTAACATGTGATGATGTACTAGTTTGTCAAACGTATTTATCTCTAACTTAGCTGTCCATAATTTGATGTATGACGGTTTAAGTAATCAAAGCATGAATTGATTTTAGTGTTGGGAAAAAAAAAACTAAGGAAAAAGAAGTAATACCCTCCACCTTTCTCAAAGTCAAAAATTAGGTTTATGTCAAAACATGATTTTGTTTGTATTCGATTCATGATTTCCAAATAAATTACTCAATAATACGTTCTTTTTTTCTTTTTTTTAAAGGGGTAAAATACAAGTCACGTCATAATGTCTACACTTTCTATTATTTTGATTCCAAAAGCTTCAGTTTTATCATTTTAGTCCTTAAAGTTTTAAGTTGTTATCAATTTTAGTCTCTCTCTTAACTTTTGTCAAGTAACTGTTCAGTCAGATTACCCTGCGCATGTTTAATAATATCCAAAAAGATGCATATGAACCGACAAAAGTTTAATAACTATGGTTAACGGAATGACTAATTTGACAATAAGTTGAAACTATATGGATGAAAATAACAAAAATGAAACTGTAAGGATTAAAATTACAGAAAAATTCCATAGTAAACGTGTCTTGGAATTCAAAGTAATTAAAGCGTAGGAAATGAAATTTAAGGAAGTGGAGCAACATCAGTTAAAACCGTATGGGTGAAAATGACAAAAATGAAACTCTAAACATAAAAATAATATAAAAGTAAAAGTACGTATACACCACCTTGTAAGATTTATCTAAAAGATAAGAATATCATTTATAGTTTAAAAAAGATAAATATGTTCATTCTGTTATCAATAGCTTTGTTTTAGAATAAAATGATAAAAACAACCTTAGATTCATACCAATTTAAGTAATATTAAACCGTATTCGAGAAAATCTGAATCCAAAAAAATCTTTAAAACACGAAAATTAGTTATTTCTCTCATAACTTGAAAAAACCCTCAAAACATGAAAATTCGGGTTCTACCTAGCAATATAGAAAAATAAGGATATTTTTTATATTTTGAGAAATTTTAATTCCGTCGTAGAGAAAATAACGTTTTTAAATTTTTTAAGTCTTCAAAATAAAATGTAAAGTGAAATCCATGTCTTTATTAAACTACAGAAGTTATATATATCTTAAATAAATCAGGGAGGAATCTAAATACTTTTTATTAATAAAAAATGAAATTGAAGAGTATAATTTATATTTTATCCTAATAAAATTTCAGAGCAAAAATATCTTGGAATTCAAAGTAATTAAATAGTAGGAAATGAAATTTAATGAAGTGGAGCAACATCAGAGAGCATACTTTAGTGGTTGACCTCGTGCTTAGTTCAGCCATGAATGTGATTAACTTAAAAAAAAAGTTTGTGCAATAAAAAAAACTCAAAAAACCCAATTGGGTTCACCGACTTTATGCCACCACACCACTCACTGCCAATGGACTTCCACCTGTTTCTTTTGTTTGTTACTTTGTACGTTAGCTTCTTCTCTCTGCCTCATCACTAATTTTTTAATAACATGATTTTACTATTATTATTAATAAATGCATGATTGAACACTTATTTTTTTATTTTTTTAATTAATTATTTATCAAAAGTATCAGTGTATCCCATGTCCCATAACATACACGTGGCCCACATATTCAATGATAAGGTGGTGGGACAGATCATTGAAATGGGTCTTCTCCAATCAATACAAAGAGGCTTAACTTTTGGCAATTGCAACCCCTAATATCATTGTTTATGTGCTTATCAAACAGTATAATGCATGTGCTTCCCCTAATGGAGCTGATGTGATTATTCATTAAATGATCTTTCAATTTTTTTATGAAACTTTTGTACTCAATTTTATGATAGTTGTATGTAATTACTGTGATGTTAACTATCTAGTTGAAAAATATATTGTTTGTTACTCAAATTTTGAATTCGTCTACGCGTGTCAGTAATATCTTAATATAGAAATCGTGAAAGTGTTACAAGAATTAAGTTTCAGTACTATGATTTTTTTTAAACCAGCGCAAACCTAACCTAAAACTAAAAAATGCATAAAAAAATAAAACATCAGAAATCATCGAAGGAGCACAGTGTCATCACACGATACGATCAGCAACTGAGAGATCATACCAAGCTAGACGATGCGCCGCCTCATTAGCAAAATGGGGAATCTTCTTACAAGAAGGGGACTGAAGCAAAGTCAGAATCCTCTTACACTCACATACAAATTAAACCTCCCAACCCTGAGAAGTTCATTATTTTGGAGAATAGAGCTCGGATCAGTTCTAATGAATCAGACTCGACCATCATGATATCGACCCCCTATCAAGAACAGAAGAAAGACACTCAAGTAAGGCAAGAGCCTTAACAATCCAAGGAGAGAAGGAACCTAATAAATGGATGGAAAAGCCCATACCACCTCCCCAATTTGATCTCTAATTAAACTGCCTACCCTACAACCAATAGACAAATCCACTGTCCATCAACATTCAACTTGAAAAGCCCCCTCTTCAATTAAGTCCATGACTTTGAAACATCTCGACGACAAGGGAAATAGGCCTAAATGTTGCATTAGCCACTACTTCTATGATACCTCGCCCAACGTACAAGAATCATATCTAAGCTCAACCTACTTCTAAGGTAGAATTACATGATCGCAATTTCTAGGTTTTTCTACAGCGCGTGAGCTTTTTTTCTTTCTTCTCCATCTATCGTTACATCTAGTCCATGGGTGAGGAACTACTTTAAACTGTAACTACCCGCTCTTGCATGTTTGTAACAACTTTCAACCACTTTGGCCACTTTGACATGTCTTTAATTAATTTTAACCATCCTTGTCTTCAAGTTTAATTGCCCATGTTAACAACTAATAACTATCGATGTCCGCCACTTATATTGTCTTGTAACTGCCACTTTGATATTTCGTTGAGTATTTGACTTAGTACGTTAAATATCTGGCTAGTGTCTAATTTTTAACACATGAAAAATGCAAGATATGTTGACTATACATAATCATCCACATTCACATGTGAGCACGTGTGTTATGAGAAAATTCGAAAGGGTAAACATACCCCCGAATTAAGTTCAATTGGAATGTGTTAAGTTAACTTAGTGGTTTGCTAAACGACATCGTTAATCTTTCAAATGTATTACACCAAGTCTTGGTTAGTAGCTTCAAAGACAACATTGTTTAGTATTCGATAAGGAAATCACGGAAATACTAGAACATTATCGTTTAGTTTTAAAAGTTGTGTAGAGTAACTTAATTTTATGATTGAAATACTGTCATTTCGCCTTTGAACCTATAACGCTAAACTAACGGCGTCATTAATCTTTCGAGCATATCTTGCTAGGTTTTAGTGAGTGGCTTTTAAACAACTACATCGTTTAGTATTTGATATCACTATTTATTAAACTACAACATTGTCGTTCTTTTTCCAGAGTTGTAAAACCCACTTTGGCGTCTAATGTTATAACGTTAAGCTAAAATCACATCATTTAAGATTTCAAATCTATCGCACCAAGTTTAATGAATATCTTTAAAATGACATCATTAGGAACTCAAGTGGGATTAAATTAATGGTTCGATAAATGATATTGTTAGGGTTTCGATCGTGTCACGCCAACTTCTAGATAACAACTCTCAAAATGACTTCATTTTTCATTTGATGTCACTACTCATGAGCTGGTTTCAAAATTCGGACAACATTGTTAAGCTTTGGATGGAGTAATATAAATTTGAGTTAATAGTTTTAGAATGTCATTCGGCATTCAAAGCCATGACACCAAGTTAATAACGTTGTCACTTTTTTAATCACTTGTAATTCATGGTTTAGTCATTCTTTTATGACCAAGTTGGGTCATATTCATCATCCTCAATAGGGTTTGTTCCCATTCGTTTTAGCAAAACCTTTCGAGATTGCTTCTAGTTGACCAATACCCTACATTCGAGGTGATGCAAAGTTCAAATCTATGGCAAATGAGCGCTTATTAGTGTCTGCCACTTTTAGTTTTACTTTAAACGTTTGTCTTCAACTTTAACCCTCCATGTTGACATTATAACTATCTGCATTTACAACGTCAGCTGCCTAAGTTGGCAAATGTAAATGCTCACTTTGATAATTGTCTGAGTATTTGACTTAGTCTATCGAATACATGGCTAAAATTTAAGTTTAATACATGACAAATACAAGATATATTGACTTTACATAATTATCAATATTCACGATGAGTCACATGTGTGCGTGAAAAACTTTGAGCCAGTAAACACTTATAAAATTGATTTTTTCTCATACAGTTGTGTTCACGGTTTCTCTCTTTCAAGTTGGCTTAAGATCCCGATATCCAGTATGCTTCCCTTGATTATTCAATGAGTTCTCTTTTTGTTAAACATGTAATTTAGTGGGTAAGACAGGTACATCAGAGAGGCTTGTTCATTGTTTACCTCATACGGCTCAGATTTAGAGAGAGAATGTATGAGAGGGAGAAGACGTTTCAATCTTATGTAAGGTCATGATTATAAATTTCCTTTCACTTTTTCTTTGGGGGAAAAGATAGATGCAGATGCTCAAAAGGAAAAATAAGGGAATGTGATGGTAAAGCAGAGGCTATAATTCGATAGCAATATGGTCACCCCTCCCCAAAGGAACTATTCACACAGTAAGCAATATGGATAAGCTAAAAGCTACGTCAAAGTACTGAAATCCCAATGTCCTTATTGTTTCTGCTTAACACACATTCTCTTCCTTATCCTCTAATTTGCATTCTCACCATCCAAATGCTATTTGGCCCCATGATGAGAGAGAGAGAGAGAGAGAGAGAGAGAGAGAGAGAGAGAGAGATGCTTCCATTGGGAAAAGGGAGTGGTGGAGAGAAGGAAAACAAAGGGATTTGATCCACTTGCTTCAGTTACATAAGGTTAGACAAGAAAGCAAAGACAGCTTTGCTTCCCCACACTTATTCAATGGCACAGTCATCTCCCACTTTGATGAGATCTCTGCTTTTACCCTATTGCCAGAGATAATACCAACAAAAATGAAGAGTCAGAAGAGGGAGAGAGAGAGAGAGATAGAGAGAGAGAAAAAAGAAAAGAAAATATCTTGTAAACAATAAATTTCTCAGATAGAGAGAGGAAGGGGGTTTTGCAACGTGTACTTGTACAGCACTTTCCATGCATCATTAATGGACCTCACTGTCAATTGATCATTTCATATTCAGAAAAAGAAAAGAAAAATAAAGAAGAGATGGAGACAGAGAGAGAGAGAGAGGCAAAAGATAGTGTCACTAAATATATCAGGTGGTATATGGTCCATCATATTTTTGCATTTATTACCCATCTCAAATTTGCTAACAATAACGATAATAAATTCAACAGTCAGCAGCTATACCAATACATCTGATCAAAATAACAAACATCTAGAGATAGAGATAGAGACAGAGAGAGAAGACAGTTTAAACTACCTACCATTTGAATCAAATTGCTCAAAAACCAGAGTGAGACCTTTATTTCAAGAATCAAGTATTTGGCTTCCTTCCTCTTCTGATATCTCCATTTCCTCACCAAATGAAACAATATGATTGACTCTGTGAATCAACACTCCGTTTCTCTAGCAGCCCTCTCATCTCGGATAAAATGAATATAGAATTGAAGAAATAAACCGGAAATGAAAAAAATAAATAATCTGAAAGTGTACCACTACAACAACATTGGATTGTCTGATAACTTTCCCCAGATTTTCCATCCTCCATGAGATACAAAGTACTCAAAAAATGAGGTCTTTCTTATAGCTTCCGCCTTGCAAGTGAAATTGCAGGAATCTTCTTGCAGGTATATAAAAATCACCCACAATACTAAACCTTCCTGCACAAAATCTGTCAACTCGCTTAAATCATCAGGACCTCTACATGATGTTCACGAATTTCGGGGGATCGTTTCTTGGCCCTTCAAGAGATCGGTACATGTATAATATCTGAACGTAATCTTCCATCTCTTCCTGTTCTTCATCCCTGATTACTTCCACCACAAGGCGAGGCATTGCTCTAGCAATCTCCCGACAGCCTTGGCGAGTCAATTTGCAAGAGGACATCCACAGGAATCTCATGTTGTAATAATGATGTAAACCGGATAGTAAGGCTGAATCACCAAATGGGCTATCTCTAATCTCAAGCTTCTGCAATCTTGGGCAACCCTCCAAGATGTATTTTAATCCCATATCACTGTCCCCGGCAAAAGCAACTGACAGTGTTCTAACCAATTTCCCGTATTTTCCTATATAACCAAAAGCTCGATCGGTTAGTAATCCGGATATAGCGAGTCTTGTGAGCTTCTTACAATTCTTAACAATGGCCCCGAACCCTTCATCCATGGGTTCTCCTGTAGAATGGTCCGGCCGGTGCCTCCCCATAATACAAAGGCGAAATACTACAAGATCTTGGCAGTTTTTGGACATTTCTATAACGGCTGCATTGGTCATTCTCTGGCAAAAGTACAAGATTGAATTTAGTTTCCTGCATCCCTCAGATATTGCTTGGAACCCTAATTCGGAAACAGGGCCTTCGCTATCTTCCCGAGCATCGACGGGGAAAACCCTAAGTTCGCGTAGTTCCTTGCAAGCTGCAGCTACCGCTTGGAGTCCTTCATCACATATTGAATCAAGGGCCTGCAGAAATATAAAGTTCTTGTTTTGTAAGCTTTAGAAATTCGAAGTTCTTGTGTTGTGCTTAAATAGAAGGCAACATATGAAGATTCAACACATACCCAAAATGTCTGGAGCTTGCGGCAGTGGGTTATAGCTGGTTTAAGTTGTTCAGCTGTTATATTTGCATAGCTAAAATTCAGAGAGATGAGATTAGTACAGACTGGGTAAATTGATGGTAGGTAATCGGGCCAAATTTCCTTGAATCCAGAGAGACAAATTAATGATTTGCAAGCAGCAAAAGCAGATCTGTAGTCTGGCTCGGGATCACCATTAACCATGGCCTCCACGGTGCAGAAGGAACCCGTTCCGAGATGTGTGAGATGTGGAGCTCTAACCATCAAGCGGTGTAGCTGCCCCATGGAAACAAAGCGGTTCGGTTTAAGTTTCTTCAGTGAAGGAGACCTTATCACTAACCTCTCCAATGCCTCGAAATTTATAGGGAATTCAACACAATCGAAAACTAGAGATTCAAGAAATGTTTCGTTCTCTGGAAAACACGATATCCAATCCACTTCATCGTCCGCAACCTCAGATTCGATCAGATCAAGCACTCTTAGTTGCCTGTAAAATAAATGAAGCAGCCTAAGCTCACAGATTGTGCAACAGATCGCAGAAGCAATCAAATAAAATCAGTCCTAGCTGCTGCAATAACAGATCTAATGATTCTTTCTGTGACACAAATGATATCAATAAAAAACAGTTGTTGATCGACGAATCAATGTTGTAAGCAATATATAGATCTAAATTGCGATTGTTTTGATAGAAGTCAAGCATACAAAATCTACTTATGGAATAAAACTGATAGAAATAAAAGAGGACAAATAGAAGAAACCCTTCTCGAGAGCACACATACCTGCACCTGTTAGCAACCAAAGCAAGGCCACTGGTGCTGAAACCTTCACAGCAAACGAGCACGAGCTCCTTGAACCCAGTAAATGACTTAGCAAGCAGTCCCAGATCATCGTCCGTTATTGACATACGCTTTAAGTAAACCTTCTCGAGCCAAGGATAGGCTTTGCTCGTGGCTACGACCCAAGGCGCGAAGTGGGCTCCCCAATTGGGTGGCATCAGATTGAAATCTGCGAACCGAGGCTTACCCTTGATCGCCACGGACCGGACTCGATTGAACCGGGAGATTGCGCGGTGGGGTGAGACGGCATAGCAGTTCCCAATGAAGAGGTCGGATCGTGTGAGAGCCTCCGCACGATACCATGACTTGCAGACCAATGAGGCGGCGTTGCGGTCACGGCGAGAGGTCAGGAAGTGAAGCACGTTCTCGAGGACATTTTCGAGGATGTTCTCCATGGAGCCGGAGCCACCAACACCACCGCAGCAGCCAGTGCAGTTGCGGGTTTTGTTGGCGGATTCAGTAATGCCGTCCCATCCCAGATCCATCGTTGGAGTCCGATCGTCGTCCTCCGACATATCTGCCTGCTCCATTTCAAGCTACCACACCTCCACAGACACCCTCTCTCTCTGTGTGTGTGTCTGTCTCTCTATCTAAATATCTAGTATTAATTATCAGACAGAGAATTGAAAAAAAAAAGGTTAAACTCTCGAATTTAGATCATGGGTCTTTGAGATTGAATAAATTTGGGAGAGATGGATAAGAGGGAGAGAGTAAGAGAGTTTGGGTCAGTGAGGATTGGGGGATGTTATGGAGCTTGGGGAAGAGATGGATTAGTTTAATTGGTCACAAGGGAGTGAACAGTAGGCTCTGCTGTCTGTGTCTCTCAGCATTGGGATTCTCCGTGCCTCTCTCCTCTCTCCTCTCTCCTCTCTCTATCTCCTGCTGCATCCAATGGCTCTCCACTCTTCTGCTCCATTATTTAGGGGGTTTTCTTCGCAATCTTGTCCTTTCATTACATTTTTATTTGTTTCATTTAATTCATTTATATTATCCTCAAGAAAAGATATCTAAACAGTCCCACTCTTTTCTTGTAATTTCTATTTCAACTTTCCTAGAATTCCACCTTCTAATTCCGACCATATGATCTTAATTATATGATCTTAGAATTCCACACTCTAAAGATTACATGATCTGTGACCATGAACGAAAAATTGATATAAACTTGACACACGTGTGGTGTCAAGTTAATTGAACTCATGGACAAATAATGCTAGAAAGTTTAGAGTTATAAATAAATATCGTTTGTGGAGCTAAACGTGATCTATTTATAATAAGAAGTTATATGGTCTTTGCTGATTAAAAGTCTTGATAACTCAGCAGAGTTAAAACTAAGATTATATTATTATTTAATATACAACCTAACAAGAGAATAAACCTTTCATGGATGATTATATGTGTAGATTTGATATTATTTGTTATTATCTAAATAAAATCCTTATCTGAGTAGGAATCTTTTATGTGATCGTTGAATAGATAAAAAATCACTCAAAAAACGTGTATAGAGAGAACGTTGAAGCGAGAAACCTTTCCAGAATGCTGAAGAAGAAGAACAAAGAGAGCTGTAAAGACCTAAAATAATAGACGTAACGACAGAATAAGAAATGACAAATCATTAAACATCAATAAGTGAAACTTATTAAGTGTAATGGGGGCAAATGAACTGGTAAAAAATCACCTAAGACACGTGTACAGAAAGAATGCTGAAGCTGGGAACCATCGCTTCTAGAACAGGGAGAGAATCGCTTCTGGAATGAGTGACTATCGCTTCTGGAACAGGAAGAGAATCGCTTCTGGAACGAGTGGCTATCGCTTCTGGAACGGATGACTATCGCTTATGGAACGAGAGGACTATCGCTTCTGGAACGAATGACGATCGCTTCTTGAACGGGTGACTATCGCTTCTGGAACGGGTGACTATCGCTTCTGGAACGGGGGGACCATCACTCCCGGAACGGGAAAGAATAACAGATGGGAACCAACATCTCAAGAAAGGGAGATCATTGCTTCCAGAATGGAAACCGACATCTCGAGAATGGAAAATCATTATCTCCTAGACATGACAGAGCATCAGAACGGAAAGGAGGGTTCAGACTGATGGTCAAGTGGTTGTAATTGATTGGCCCTAACCACGAGGAACCACCAAGTGGTTACGACTGATTAAGTTGTTGAGGACAAAACAACTGAAAGTATAGCGGATGTGATCATCCTCTTCCTTTTTATTATATTATTATAATTGTAAGGCCTATAAGTACAGGCTCATGTAAAAAAGAGAAAAAAACCTGAGCAAACCTCAACAAAAGGCACTGCCCTTCCTCTCTTCTCTCATTAACAGTTATGTAAAATCCTTTACACCAGTGAATAATAACAATCTCCCCGTGATTTTTTTTCCTTTAAAGGGTTTTCACGTAAATGATGGTGCCTTTATTATCTCATCCTTTTTTTAAAATATGATCTTTATCGTTTATTCGTAGAGGGTTCTCTATACTGAAAAAACCCTTTTACATTTAGCGCTCTTGTTGAGAACGAGAGAAAAACTTGAAGAAATCACTCCCAAAATACCAAAAACCAAATTAAATGCCCCACTAAAAAATGAAAACGGGAACAGAAACGGTAACAGGTTGGAAGCAGAGATGGGAACAACAACACGTACAAAACTAGAAACGAAACAGAAAAAGGTAAACTCGTTCCTTGCATATTCAATTGGCTTATTTCTTTTACATCATTATCAACTTCTAAAAAATGTGAGGAAGGAGATTAGAAAATAAAATCCATTCAAAAGAATGATGAGTTAAAAAAAATCAGAGCAGATAAGAAAAGAAAAGCTTAGAAAGTTCAAAAAAGCTCGAGCTCATAAAACTTAGATCAGAAAAGCTCAAAAGAGCTTCGAAAATTCAGAAAAGCTCGTAAAGCTCAGACCGTAAGAGTTCATAAAGCTTAGATCAGAAAGCTCAGAAAGTTCAAAAAAGTTTATAAAGCTCAGAACCAGATGAGCTCATAAAACTTAGATTAGAAAAGCTCAAAAGAGCCTAGAAAGTTCAGTAAAGCTCGTAAAACTCAAACCAAAAAAACTCATAAAGCTTAGATAAAAAAAGCTCAGAATAGCTCAGAAAGTTCAGAAAAGCTCGTAAAACTTATAAAAGAAGACCTCATAAAGCTTAGATCAGAAAAGCTCAAAAGAGCTCAGAAAAGCTCGTAGAACTCAGACCAGAAGAGCTCATAAAACTTATATCATAAAAGCTCAGAAGAGCTCAGAAAGGTTAGCAAAGCTCGTAAAACTCATATCAGAAGAACTCAAAAAGCTCAGATCATAAAGCTCATAAAGGCTTCAGAAAAGTTGAAATCAGAGCTTTAGAACAGAAAAGTTGAAGTTCAAATTAGAGAATCTTCATCTCTTCAAAAGAGAAAAGCTAAGAAAAGAAAGGCAGAAAGAAAGAGCTGAGTAAAGAAAAGCATAAAAGAAAAGCTCAGTAAAGAAAAACTGAACTTCTTGTCCGAAGGACCGTTAAAATTACACTTTCTTAGTCTGTTAATGTGCATCATGGACTTACTTGACCAACTCTAGGATGACACCGTTGTAGGTCGTTGGCCAGAGAATGGCCTTGGCAAGCTTCACAAGCACCCAACCTTCTCTCCCCGATTAAGCTCCGATAAGGAATTAGATGGCAGAAGTATGAGATCATACAATGATGACTCGCTGGAAGATCTGGTGAAGGTCATTCGGAGTATCATGATAGTAAAAGCCCCCATATTACAGTTTGATTCACCTCCGGCTTCGCTTGCTAGGTCTACTCCTCGAGTGTCTCCCTTCTCTGAACTTGATTTGAAGCTCTTAAAAAAAGGGTTATAACAATTTTCATGAAGACTGCTCAGAAAAGAAGATTATGTAGAATGATCAACTTCAAAAATTAAACTGTATTTATTAGAAGCTAACTATACGGCAAATCCTATATCATCAGGAAGATACAAAAGTCAATTTATTAAAGAATCTAACGAAATTTGATTTGGAGCTCTCAATCAAAACTTATGGTATGATAACGTTCAGGCTGTCAACTCTCTCTTCTTCGACAATGGAACTAAGGGCATAAGTCCTTGGGAGGGACAATTCATAAATCTTACTCTCAAAAGGAACTAAAGGGCATAAGTCCTTGAGATGGGCAATTCATAAGTCCTACTCTCAGAAGGAACTAAGGGCGAAAGTTCTTGGGAGAGGTAATTCATAAGTTCTACTTTCAGAAGGAACTAAGGGCGTAAGTCCTTGGGAGGGGCAGTTCATAAGTCCTACTCTCAAAATGAACTAAGGGCGTAAGTCCTTGGGAGGGGTAATTCATAAGTCCTACTCTCAGAAGGAACTAAGGGAGTAAGTCCTTGTGAGGGCAGTTCATAAGTCCTATTCTTAGAAAGAACTAAGGGCATAAGTCCTTAGGAGGGGCAATTCATAAGTCCTACTCTAAGAAGAAAATCAAAATGGGGCCATGGTTCCACTGAAGGAACCTAAGTCCTTGGGAGCTTCTACGTACGTTGTTCTTAAAAGGAAAAGGAAATGTGTTTAGAACGGAAAAATAAATATCTTCAGAACGGAAAATCCTAGAGAACATAAAAGGAATTTCTTCATAATGGCTTAGCCTAGAGAACGAAAAATAAAACATCTTCAGAACGGGAAAGTCTGGAGAACGGAAAAGGGAATGTTCTAAGAACGGGAAAATCTTCAGAACAGAAAAGAAAAGAAGTTGAGAAAAGAATTTCAGAACAGAAAAGAAAAGAAGTTCAGGAAAGACTTTCAACTTAGTAAAAAAGGTTGAGAAAAGAAGAGCTGAGTAAAGAAGAACAGAAAAAAAAAGAGCTAAAGAATGGAGCTAAGCAAAAAATAGCCAGGAGTAAAGGAAAGAAGCAAGAAAATGAAGGAACATTTGAAAGAAGAAAAATGAAAAATGAAGAAATGGGGCAAACTCTATCGATGAGCCCGTAAGAAATCAAAAGGGGTCATTACTCCATGGAATGAGCCTAAGTCCTTGGGAATGTCTATGGACATTGTTCTTAAAAGGAAATCAAAATGGGGTCGTGGTTCTACGGAAGGAGCCTAAGTCCTTGGGAGTGTCTACGGACATCGTTCCCAGAAGAAAAAAGAAAATATGGAAACAACAGAAACTCTACCAACGAATGCGGAACGTCCAACTCATGCGATGCAATTATGGAACGGTATACTCGTTCCTTATTCATTTGAATAAATTATTATTGTTCATGTACAACATTCTCGTCACAAATCGTAACGTACCAGAGAAGGAAAATGAAAAATAAAGAAACGGGAGAAACTCTATTACTGAACCAGTACTGAAGAAAATGAGAGAAACCTCTCCAATGAGCCCATAATCACGAAAACGGGAAAAAATCTATCAATAAGCTCGTAGTAAAAAGAACAGAAAGACAATACAACGAATGAAGAGAAAGTAATAATCATTGACAACGAGCTGGTAAAAAAGTTAGTCGACAAACACAAAGCACTCGTGAACAAGAATAGAGGAACGTAACGACATAATAAGAAAGGACAAACCATTACACCTCAATAAGTTAAAATTATTGAGTGTAAATGGGGGGCAAATGAACAGGTAAAAAATCACCCAAGACACGTGTACAGAGAGAACGCTGAAGTGGGAGACATCTCCAGAATGTTGAAGAAAAAGAACAGAAACAAGCGAAAAAACCTGAAATAACAGACGTAACGATAAAATAAGAAAGGACAAACCATTACACCTCAATAAGTGAAACTTATTAAGTGTAATTGGGAGGCAAATGAACAGGTAAAAAACCACCTAAGACACGTGTACAGAAAGAATACTGAAGCGGGAAACCATCAGTCTAGGAACAAGGGGAGAATCACTTCTTGAACGAGTGACTATCGCTTCTAGAATGAGGGGACTATCGCTTCTGGAACGGGGGGACCATCACTCCTAGAACGAGAAAGAACAACAGAACATGAATCAACGTCTCGAGAACGGGAGATCATCGCTTCCATAACGGGAACTGACATCTTAAAAATGGGAGATCATCACTTCCAGAACAGGAACTGACATCTCAAGAACGGGGAATCATTACCTCCTGGACATGACAAAATATTAAAACGGAAAGGAGGGTTCACACTGACGGTTAAGTGGTTGTGATTGATTGGACGGAACCATGAGGGACCACGAAGTGGCTATGACTAATTAAGTTACTGAGGACAAAACAACTGAAAAGCAATCTCATGAGTCGAAAACATAGCGGATGTGATCATCCCCTTCATTATCATCATCGTCATTATTATTATTATTATTATTATTATTATTATTATTATTATTATTATTGTAAGGCCTATAAGTACAGGTTCAAGTAAAAAGAGAGAAAAAACCTAAGAAAATATCAATAAAAGGCACTGCCCTTCCTCTCTACTCTCATCAACAGTTATGTAAAATCATTTACACTAGTGAATATCAACAATGTTCTTATGGTTTTTCTTCCCTTTAAGGATTTTTCACGCAAATGATGGTGCTTTTATTCTCTCATTCTCTATTTAAATTATGATCTTTATCATTTTTTCGTAAAAGATTCTCTATACCGAAAAAAAATCCTTTACAATCATATCACAAGGATCGTATCTAATATAGAATTCTTATGATAATGAGTCACGTCCAGTGTTGGGGTGAGTTTTCGACTTAGATTGAAATCATGGTCTGAAATATTACTTATTCTTCTAACCATGACCCAAGCGCCAGGGGTGAAGCCATAATGTTTTTTAAAAAATGGGCAAATTATGATGACAAAAGTATACGAAATTACATAGTGAGTAAAATTGAAATAGTGATTATTGTTGGTCCATTTTTATCTCATTATGCATATATTTTTTTATAATTTGTAGGTGAAAAAATTCACTCGACAAGAAAAAACTATGTTAATTACTAAAATTAGGCAGGTAAAAGGAAATTAAATTGATAGTTCCAGAAAATTAAGAGGGAAAAAACTTATATTTTTAACTATTTTAAGCAATTAATTATTAATATTTTCTAAACTATCTTAAAATGCCCCCTTTTTGCTAAAGGTAGACCCTTGCCAAGCGCACATCGATGGCGGGACATATCATGAGTCTGCATGTTGATATGATCTAGGTTTAGTTACGATCACATAAGTTTTTAAAAACTTGAGATAAAACCAACCACTTGTGGTGTTGGTGTGAAAACTTAACTAAGGTATCAACATATTTTATCCTTAACATTCTTCTATATTTATTAATTTAAAACTAATAAAAAAGATACCTTAGCTCCTTGGTGACAGAAACAATGGTAATAATAATTAACAACAAGATAAAATGTAAAAGTAACTTTGTTAAGAATTAGCAAGAGTGGTTCATCAAACGTTTCAGAAATTATATAGAAAATCATAACATTAAGTAAAAATATATAATTAAAAGATGTAATTGGTAGGAAAACTCATGATTCTTAATTAGAACATTGTAGATAAGAACATTAATTTTTTAAACATCGCATACTAAAAACAATAGAAACTTCCAAATACAAAAAAATAAGAAATTTTTTTGAATCTTTAGAGAAATTTCTATTAAATTTTGAAGATGGATATAATTTACAGTCAACTTTTGTCTCATAGAGTGGGTTACATTCATAATTATTCTAAAGATAAGGAGTATACATGCAAGGATCATCCATGTCGTACATGATAGATAATATAAGAGCTACACATACATACGCTTTTGTCTAGGAGCGTGAAACCACGTTCCAATCAGATACGCCTATTAATCTTTTACCGCTGATATTTTCTATTCATAGTTGTTCGGAATAGGAATAGTATATATATTAAAAAAATTTCTACATGAATCAAAATAAAATGCCAATCTGAATTAACGCAGGTGGTTAAATCTCACATTTATATTTTAGAGGTTGTGAATTCGAATTATATTTTTTAAAATTTTTTAAAATTTTTAATGTAATTTTGACAAAAATAATTGAAAATAAAATAAATAATTAATCGGAAATATGATTTCAAAAAATTATTTATATACACATAATTGAACATTGAACTTGGGGACAACGATATTTAAATCTAAGATATTCAAGATAGAGTCCGATGAATTTAGATTTAGATAAGCTATTGTTTTGGGATCCAACATGAGATAATTATTATTCATCTAAATTGATTTAAATAAAAAAATTAATGTGATATTTTGTTAAATATTTAAATTAAATCTGATCCGACCTTTTTTTAAAGGGCGGACAGGAGAGAACCGAGTCAAGATATAATCTACTTTTGGGTAAAGACAGTGTCGTGGACGTCCCATATACGCGCCATATATCGGCGTGAAATTTACTTACAATGTTGACATGTTTAAATAGTACAAGTCGCAGTCTCTAAAAGTCTGTTTGGTACAATTTTTTCTTCTTCTTGTTGCGTGGTGAAAAGATCTATGTTAATCCTAATAAATAACATATATAAAAATATTAAAATTTGAGAAACTTTTGTTAAATATTTTCTCCATATAACATTCTTATTAATTCACAATTATCATTTTTAATGACATTATAATGTGAATTTATTTGATTATTTATTTATATTTCATATATGTATCTAATTCTATGTTTTTTTTTAAAATCTACCGAACTAAAATTATTATGTACGTTTTTTTAAAATCTACCGCACTAAAATTATTATGTAAAATATACAAAGAGATAAAACATTTATTTTGATAAATTAATCTAATTATTATTCTTCTATTTAAAAAATGATAAAAAAATCATTTGGCATAGTAACCTACAAAAATACAATGGACATGAATTTTTATTTTGTATGTTAGAAGATATTCATTGTACTTATCCATGTCCATACATTTCTATTGGTTAATTATATCAATGTATAAATATATGTATCTATATAATTGATAAAGATAATGTAGATTTAAAAGTTGATTTAACATTTAAGAATTTAAATCACACCACCTACACACTAAGACACATTTTTTTGTAAGCTTGGAAATATAGTTAATATCATAGGACCCCCCTAACTTTATCCCAAAATTAAATTAGTCCCTTAAACTATTTTTTCTTCTGAATACTTAAATTTTCTCCATCAATCACTTCAGAAGAAAAAATAGTTAAGGGGGGTAAATTGATTTGGGGACAAAATTCAGGGAGTCCTATGATATTAACCCAAAAATTTGGTAGGAATCATGTGCAACACACGTGATCAATTAAACAGCGTTAACTTGAAATTTCTGTTCGAGGGGGTAAAGTGATGGATGCGGAAAGTTTAAGAACCAATTCAGAAGAAAAAATAGTTTGGGAATGGGGGGGGGGTAAATTGATTTGGGATAAAATTCAGGCGACCTACGATATTAACCCTTAGAAATATTACTACAAAACATTACAAAGATAATGATTGAATCTTATATGAGCGGTCACGTATAGTTGTACGACTGTGATTGTTCAACTTGTCATCTTAACTCAGTTTTTCAATACCGAGAAATAACATTTATTCTTTTTCTTAAGATAACGGTTAAGAATCATTATCTTATCCAAAATAATAAAGGTTTATCCGATTACAATAATTTACAATTAATTTACTCTTATATAATGAACCACTATAATTCATAAATAAAAATTATTATTTTTTGAGTGAAATTTTAACATATTTAACTAATATAAATAACCAGAACCTATCATCGTCAATATTTCTCTTACTTATAATTTGATTCAAAACTTCATCACAAGAGAGCACATAATTAAACTATACTACCTTCTTATAAACATAAAAAAATACGTTTGTTCTGTCTGGTGGTCATCGCGGCGCATGCGCGGCGGAAGCATGAAGGTACATGGCTTTTAAAAAAAATAAACTTTTAATAAAAATCAAATCTTTTAATAAAATAAAATTTACGCAACGTGACGATAACCAGATAAAAACATTTATTGAAATTTTTTATCAATCACTCATGATCTATTATATATTTACAAGTTAAAATCTACAACATATAAGGCTATGAATCATATACTTATTGAGCCTATATCAGGTGTCCTTGTAAAAACCGATCGATCATCTGTTCTCATAAAATCATTTCAACGATCAGTAGACTCCGAGATCCACACCAAGATCCTTCAAGTCAATCCTCAATGCACTAGGACGTGTGTGGGCACGTAAAATATTACAAGACACTTTTTCTGTCTCTAGATGTTTTCGACATATGAGATCTATAGATTTTCTAACAAGAACTTTAGTGAGACGATTCTCTAAAAAAACATGATGATTATTCTTTTAAAGATTTGATTAACATTTAATCACAGAAGAAAATCTCTCTGACACCAATCACAGAAAATCTCTCTGACACCAATCATGTTTTCAATTCGATTATTGATTGACGAACTGATGATCTGATCAACTGATTCTCTCCACTCCTTTCAACCACTCAGACCATTGGAATAATATCTGTGTATATTCTAGATAATGACGTATCAGATTTTTAGGGACAAACTGTAATAATATTTAATTATAAAATTAATTGCAGTGGGCCCACTGCAATTGTGCACAACTGCAGTGCCGCATGACACTGTAGTGTGTCGTGAGCCAGCACAGTGCCTCACGACACCACTGTAGTGTCATGTGATACTACAATTTTGCACACTCACTACTGTAATGCCTCGTGACAACATTGTAGTCCATGCCAATTTCCAATACCCTATCAGTGATTGATACTTGACACTTATTATGAATTAAATATTTATTTTAATCAAATAATTATCTATATATCAGCTAATTCAAAATTAACATATCTGATTATCCCTATCAACTAACTTATCTATTATTTTACAAATAACAGATTTAGTTGATTAAATAATTATCTAATAATAATTTGATTATCTAATTTCACAAATTATATATTCTCTGACTTATTGATAATGAAAAAAAATCGATAACTATTTATCTATATATAATTTCTGAAAATTATATATAAATATATAAATAGTTCAATTAATTAATTCTTAATCAATCAAACATAATTATCTTATAATTATGTATTTGCCTCATAATAAAAATTTATTTTACAAGTCAGCAATTTCTTATGTCTTGAAATACTCACACCCTAGACAACGTAGTATAGAGGTGACTTGGGGACTATAGACCTACAATCCCAAGTGCCAATAAATCAAATTATTAATTAAACTCTTTAATTAAATAATTTTATTTATTAATTTCATTATTACTCGACTATAAATATGGAACTGCACTCTTAGAGATTATAGACTGCACTCTTAGAGATTATAGAATCTATTCACATAGTATTGTTATGTAGTCCACTAGTATGACTAACAAACAGACCTTAACGAGTGAATCAAAAGATCCAGTTAACATACATAAGAGTTCATGACTACTCAGAATTTAGCCTGACCACATATGATCGTCGAATTGATGTGTATTACATATTTATGATAAACGACATGTTAATAAAGATATTAATTTGCATCGGTCCTGTCATATATAATCTTATTATATAAATTAATTTTACTAAGATGTCTATCTACATCAATGATCCTGATCTACATCACATGCATTCATAATGTTAGTGAGCCGTATTAGCAACGATTCATTAAAAAATTCATACTTTAATATGTTGCTAACAATTTATTCATTATCTATTTTCTTAATCCTCTTGTACTAATACACGATCATAGTCTCATTAATGAATATGAAATTTTCAGATATTTATATAAATTATTCAACAATAATGTAAAAGAACAATTATAAGAAAATGGTAATCCTCTTTAAATTTCATATCAAAATGTCAATACACATGCTTTGAGAGCATAACCCTCAACAATCTCCCACTTGCCCTAAAGTAAATGTGACATCTCTCTTAATTCTATGTTCCGTACATGACCCTCAAACAACTTCGTAGGAAGTGTCTTGGTCAATGAGTTAGCTAGGTTTTGACCCAACATACAGTCAGAGTCAGATTCTGATCCAACGTTATCTTCATAACAGTTATATCACCTTGATGTATGACCTAGATGTCGACTCTCGACTATCCTCATCTGGTTTCTAATAAGTATATCTGGTGATATTCAGGTCTCCACCTGAACAAACAAGCATATAATTTCTCGTTCTCCTAAAATACTAGAGAATGTGCTTTACTGTAATCCAATGTTCCAAACCTAGATTCGATTGATAACGATTAACAATTCTCACTGCATAACAGATGTCCGGTCTTATGCATAACATGGCATACATGAGACTTCCAACTACTGAAACATAATGAACCTTTCATATATCCTCTTCCTCCTGAGGTGTCTTAGGACATTGTTCCTTAGAGAGGATAATTCAATATCTAGTAGGTTGTTGACCATTCTTAAAATTCTCCATAGAGAATCTCTTCAGCACCTTATCAATATGAGATGCTTGAGAAAGTGCCAAGAACTTGTTCTTTCTATCCTTTAGGATTTGGATGCCTAGAACATAGCTCGCTTCTTCCAAATCTTTCATTTGAAATTTCTCAGCTAACCACTTCTTTGCCTTTGACAAAGATTCTACATCATTCCCAATGAGTAGAATATCATCAACATTAAGAACTAAGAAAACCACTATCTTATCTTTGGTGTATTTATAATCACATGCTTCGTCAACATTTTGCTCGAAACCATAGGACTTTATAATCTTATCAAATGTAAGATTCCAAGATCTAGATGCTTGCTTTAATCCATAAATTGATTTAAGCAACTTGCATACTTTCTGATATTGTCCATTTTGTACGAACCATTCCGGTTGCATCATATAGATGCTTTTTTCAAGATAATCATTTAGAAAAGCTGCCTTGATGTCTATTTGCAACATTTCATAGTAAAAACTAGCGGCTATGGACAAAAGGATGCGAATGGATTTTAGGATGGCCACATGGGAGAATGGCTCTTCATAATCGGCTCCCTCCCTTTGTGTATAGCTTTTGGCTACTAACCGTGCCTTAAAAGTCTCTATTTTCCCATATGCACATCTTTTCTTCTTGAATATCCATTTACATGCAATGGGCCTGACATCTTCAGGTGGATCTACAAGTTCTCAGACTAAATTGAAATACATAGATTCAATTTTCTAGTTCATGGCATCTTGTCATTTCTCATTTTTAGGATAATTCCATATCTAGTAGGTTGTTGACCATTCTTAAAATTCTCCATAGAGAATCTCTTCAGCACCTTATCAATATGAGATGCCTGAGAAAGTGCCAAGAACTTGTTCTTTCTATCCTTTAGGATTTGGATGCCTAGAACATAGCTCGCTTCTTTCAAATCTTTCATTTGAAATTTCTCAGCTAACCACTTCTTTACCTTTGACAAAGATTCTACATCATTCCCAATGAGTAGAATATCATCAACATTAAGAACTAAGAAAATCACTATCTTATCTTTGGTGTATTTATAATCACAGGCTTCGTCAACATTTTGCTCGAAGCCATAGGACTTTATAATCTTATCAAATGTAAGATTCCAAGATCTAGATGCTTGCTTTAATCCATAAATTGATTTAAGCAACTTGCATACTTTCTGATATTGCCCATTTTGTACGAACCATTCCGGTTGCATCATATAGATGCTTTTTTCAAGATAATCATTTAGAAAAGCTACCTTGATGTCTATTTGCAACATTTCATAGTAAAAACTAGCGGCTATGGACAAAAGGATGCGAATGGATTTTAGGATGGCCACATGGGAGAATGGCTCTTCATAATCGGCTCCCTCCCTTTGTGTATAGCTTTTGGCTACTAACCGTGCCTTAAAAGTCTCTATTTTCCCATATGCACATCTTTTCTTCTTGAATATCCATTTACATGCAATGGGCCTGACATCTTCAGGTGGATCTACAAGTTCTCAGACTAAATTGAAATACATAGATTCAATTTTCTAGTTCATGGCATCTTGTCATTTCTCATTTTTAGGATAATTCCATATCTAGTAGGTTGTTGACCATTCTTAAAATTCTCCATAGAGAATCTCTTCAGCACCTTATCAATATGAGATGCCTGAGAAAGTGCCAAGAACTTGTTCTTTCTATCCTTTAGGATTTGGATGCCTAGAACATAGCTCGCTTCTTTCAAATCTTTCATTTGAAATTTCTCAGCTAACCACTTCTTTACCTTTGACAAAGATTCTACATCATTCCCAATGAGTAGAATATCATCAACATTAAGAACTAAGAAAATCACTATCTTATCTTTGGTGTATTTATAATCACAGGCTTCGTCAACATTTTGCTCGAAGCCATAGGACTTTATAATCTTATCAAATGTAAGATTCCAAGATCTAGATGCTTGCTTTAATCCATAAATTGATTTAAGCAACTTGCATACTTTCTGATATTGCCCATTTTGTACGAACCATTCCGGTTGCATCATATAGATGCTTTTTTCAAGATAATCATTTAGAAAAGCTACCTTGATGTCTATTTGCAACATTTCATAGTAAAAACTAGCGGCTATGGACAAAAGGATGCGAATGGATTTTAGGATGGCCACATGGGAGAATGGCTCTTCATAATCGGCTCCCTCCCTTTGTGTATAGCTTTTGGCTACTAACCGTGCCTTAAAAGTCTCTATTTTCCCATATGCACATCTTTGCTTCTTGAATATCCATTTACATGCAATGGGCCTGACATCTTCAGGTGGATCTACAAGTTCCCAGACTAAATTGAAATACATAGATTCAATTTTCTAGTTCATGGCATCTTGTCATTTCTCATTTTTAGGATCATCCATTGCTTCTTCATAAGATAATGGATTGTCCTTATTAGTGCCTGACACTAGGACATGTGCCTTTAGTTCGTAACAAACTAGTTGTCTCATAACCCTCCCATTACGACGTTGCACTGGGGTTTCCTTTGCAGGAACTGTGATTTCTCTGGTTTGTCGTTTATCAGTAGAAATTGAAGGTGGTCTTATCTCATCAGTCGCTAATTTCGCGAGAACTACTTTGCTACGAGGTTTGTAGTTTTACATATATTCATGTTCAAGAAAGGTTGCATTTGTTGATACAAACACCTTTTGATTACTATGACTATAAAAGTATCCACATCTAGTCTCTAGAGGATAGTCAACGAATATACATACCTCAGATCTTGAGTCTAACTTTCTGGTATTGGGTCTAAGAACGTGAGCTAGACACCCTCATGTACGAAAATGAAGCAAACTAGGTTTGGAGCTATTCTATAACTCTAAAGACGTCTTGCTTATAGACTTAAAGGGCACTACATACAGAATGTAAGTTGTCGTGTGTAGTGCATATCCCCGAAATGTAAGTGACAATGATGAGAGCTTAACTTCGACCTAACCATATCCAATAAGGTTTAGTTTCTCCTCTCTACAACACCATTTTGTTGTGGTGTTCCAGGTGATGTGAGTTGGGATAGGATCCTACACTCCAGCAAATACTCCTTGAATTCTAGATCCAAGTATTCATCACCTCGAACGGATCGAAGAGTTTTCAATGATTTACCTAATTGCTTTTTAGCTTCAGCCTTGAAGTCTTTAAACTTTCCAAAAGTTTCAGACTTTCGATGCATTATATAACTATAACCATATCTTGAGTAGTCATCAATGAAAGTGAAAAAATACTCATACACACATCTAGCTTATACATTGATCAGTCCACATACATCTTTATGTACTAACTCAAGTGGTTCCTTGGCTCTTTGGCCCTTTCCTATGAAAGGTTTCTTGATCATTACCATTTAGATAGGATTCACAAACATAAAGAATTTCAACTTTTAGCTCTCTCAAAGCACCATACTTTGTTAACGTGTTTAACATATCTAGATTAATATGTCCCAACCTAAGATACCTAAATATGTGTTATCATCATTAGCAACTCTTTGTCATTTTGTTATTTTTAAGTTTTTCTACTTTAAATAATTCAGAATTATTTAACGCGCATTTAACGCGCATTCAGTCGGTTTAACCATATACAGTCCGTTTATAATTTTAGCATGACAGATATCGAATCCATTTTTAGAAATAATAAACTCTTTATTAATGAAAGAAATTTCATATATAGTTGTTCTTGCAAAAATGAAAGAGAAATCAAATTCCTCGAAAAACCAGGAATATAATAAACATCATTCAAAACTAAGTAATTATATCCAAAAAGTAAACGGTCTGTCCCTAATGCTTTTGCTGATACGAGCGCACCACTGCCAACTCTCAAAACGACCTCGCCATTAGCCAGCTCCCTTGAGGAATCAAGTATCTGCAAAGAAGAACATACATGGTAGTGGATCCTGAATCAAGTATCCAGGATGAAAAATCATATTCCACTAAACAAGCTTCAAGAACAAGTAAATCATATTTACCTTTTTTTTTTTATCTCGGAGAGATACTTGTTACAGTTTCTCTTCCAATGACTTTCAACCCCACAGTGGAAAGGCTTTCCTTTGGGCTTGCTGTCCTTTTTTTTCTTCTTGACTTTCAGCGATGTCTTGGCTTTCTTTACTCTTTTGTTCTTACTCTTATCCTTACTATTGTTCTTATTCATTTTCTTGTTCTTAACAATATTGGAAGAAGGCTTTTGCTCGACAATATTTGCCTCGCCCTCTTTGGCCATTCTAAGGTTGAATGACTTAAAAGTCTGCAGTTCATTCAACAATTGTGTCATGTTGAATTGTAACTTATTCATAACATAGTTGGTCGTGAACGCAAAAAAAATTGGTGTGAGCAACTCTAGTATGATGCTAACTTGAGTTCGTTCATCAATGGTCACCCCATGTAATTCTGCCTTGTGCATTATGTTGATCATGTTCAAAACATGTTCTCGAACAGAAGTAACATCCCTCATCTTAGTTGTTAAATAGCTCCTAGTGGCCTCATGACTACTTTGATCGGACTACAACCCAAACATTGCCTGTAAATGTTTCATAATCTCATAGGCAGTCCTCATACTTTCATGCTTGGTTCTCAGAACATCATTCATGTTATCAAGCATGTAGCACTTCGCCTTATTGTTTGATATGATCGAAGCATCATATTTGTCCCTAACATTCTTAGGGGCGTTAGCAGCGGGCTTCTCAGGACATTTCTCAGTAAAAATGAACTTATGATTCTCACAAATCAGCATTAAGTTCATATTAGATTTCCAACGTACGAAATTATCACCATTCAATTTCTCAAGAGCGAGTAAAACAGTAACAAGATTGCCCACTGTAGACATAATATTGATAACTGAAATTTAAAACATACATGATTCAATATAATTGATAAATATCTAGAATTTGAAAAGTAAACGTGATGCATGAATGTAATCATAACAAACACATAAATTTAGCATTTATTAATCATGATAAAATAAACTAACGATTAATGTGCCGCCTTAGGGTCGGTCACATTAACCTCAGACTGTCTATGAGACATTCTCATCTTTATTAAGTAAAACTTAAAATATCTTATATTTTCTTTCTTTAACAATAATGTATCGCTCGGTCAAATCACAACTATCCACATAAAAATTTAATTACGACTTTGTGAGTGTAACCCATTATTTCAGATTCATGACTTCATCTAGAATATGCTGTCTTAGGGTCAGTCAACACTTAACTACATCACTTGCTCCTATCTTTTTAAGAAGTCCAACTTTGGTATTGGTACAACTTGAAACCTTCCTAAGGGGGATGGAAACAAAGCCATCTTAAGGCCCTTTCTGCACCTCACGGTGTTGTACTAATGATGAAGACCATATGTTATATTGACATGTCAACTTTCTCCCACTCACTATTTTAGGATAATGTGTTTCTATTTTAACTAATCAATTAATTTTAAATTAATTTTTAATTAAAATAATAACCATATGAATATTTAATTATCAGTTAATCAAATCTCATTGATCTAAGTTCATTTAACTTTTTGAAGCGCCCAAGTCAAAATTATTAACTAATTAATTATATTCATCAAATTTTAATAAAACTCTTTTACTAAAGTCTACTATAGCCTTTAGTGTGATGTGGTTAACAAGTTGTAACAAGTTCAAGTCTAGCAGTTTACATGCAATTGATTTCATAAAACACTACATATAAATATATTGGGACAATCCTAATAAATCATGTTTCTACAGATGATTAAATAAAACTGTGTGAGATTTTCATGTATGGCATATGATCGACTAATACATAGACATGTTATCAAACATAACAATTAAAAAATTATTTATCAATCAAATAAAATAATAATAGACCGAGTGATTATTGAGTATTTCTAAATTACAACCCTTGAAATAAAAAAATAAAATTACAGAGCAGACTTCAAGAATACATATTTCCCAAATATTACATTCTCCTCCTGATATCCATTTTCATAATCTTCAAGCTTTGAACAAAACCCTTTTTAATTAGAAAAACTATTTTTCTTAATTAAAATAATTTTTATAACTATCCCTTTTAATATAGATAACTTTGATTTAGTTAAATAAACACTTTATTTGATCTGGTTAAACTTGAGTCAAACCTAATCAACCTATAAATTTTTAATTTTTATAAAATCAAAAATTAATAATTAATTTTAGAATTACATTAATTTAAAAATTTAAATAGATAATTAAAAGAGTTTGAGTTTTAATGACACACTTAGCTGATAGAGTTAGTTGTACGATTTGTTGAAACCTTTCCTAAAACATGACAGTAGTTGTCACCGAGTATATGACTCTCTGATTGCCATCCACTACCACCACTGCCCGTCTCACCACCGGTAGCGGTGCCTGACAACCACTGTTCACCGACGGTATAGTACCCCAGCACTGTTCACCTCCGTCGGTAGCGTGAACAGTGTTTTCGAGGATGAAGAATGTTTTCATGAATGAACAGTGTTTTCGCGTGAATAATAAATTTCTGCAGTTCGTCTCGTGCATTCTTCGTCTTCTACTATTCGAAATAATTACAATAATATTTAAAATAAAATTAAAAAATTCCTACGCCTCAATGCGGCTTACACAAGATCTAGGAAAAATTAAAACAAAACCTATCCCAATAATCACCATACAATTAATGATCCATTATTTTTCATACATTCGAAAAACATAACCTTCCATCATCATACATATCTCATATTATATGAATAATGTAAGAAAATCCACACAACATTTATTATATAAATATATAAAGACCTATCTAATACTACTTGTTGGTCGTCGCGGCGGAAGCGTGAAGGCGCGTGACCTTTTAAAAAATTAAACTTTTAATAAAAATCAAATTTTTTAATAAAACAAAACTTGCACAACGCCACGATAACCAAATAAAAAAATTTATTACAAACTCTTTTTCAATCAGTCAGGATCTATTATATAATTATAAGTTAAATTTACAACATACGAGATTATTAATCATATACCTTTTGTAGTCTATATCAAGTGTCCTTGCAAAAAACCAATCGATCCTTCATTCCCACGAAATCGTTTCAACGATCAGTGGACTCCGAAATCTACACCAAGATCTTCCAAGTCAATCATCAACGCACTAAGATGTGTGTGGGCACATAAAATATTACAAGACACTTTTTATGTCTCTAGATGTTCCCAACACATGAGATCTAGAGATTTACTGAGAAAGATTTTAGTGAGACGATTCTCTAAAAAAACGTGATAATTATTATTTTAGAGATTGATTAACGTTTAATCATAGAAGAAAATCTGTCTGACACAAATCGTGTTCTCAATTCAACTCTTGAAGGACGAACTGATGATATGATCAATTGATTTTCTCATCTCCTTTCAACCACTCAGGCCATTAGAATAATATATGTATATATTCTAGATAAATGGCGTATCATATTTTTAGGGATAAACTGAAATAATATTTAATTATAATATTACCAATTATAGTGGGTCTCACTGTAATTGTGCACAACTTCAGTGCCACATGGCACTACAGTGTGTCGTGAGCTAGCATAGTGCCTCACGTGGCATCACAGTAGTCCATGTCAATTTTCTGATACCGTATCAGTGATTGACACGTGACAATGACAACAAATTAAATATTTATTTTAGTCAGATAATTATCTAGATATCAGTTAATTCAAAATTAACTTATCTAATTATTCCTATCAATTAACTTATTTTTTATTTCACAAATAGCAGATTTTGTTCATTTAAAGTATTATCTATTAATAATTTAATTATCTAATTTCACAAATTAGATATTTTGTCTCATTTATCGATAATTAAAAAAATTGATAATTATTTATATATATAATTTCCAAATATTATATTTAAATATATAAATAATTTAATTAATTAATTTTTAATTAATTAATCACACATAATTATGCACTTGCCACAAAATAAAAATTCCAATCATTTTTTCATGTCCTAAAATACTCACACCCTAAACACCGTAATATAGAGGTGACTTAGAGATGATAAACCTATAATCCTAAGCTTCAATAAATCATATTATTAATTAACAATTATAATTAAATAATCTTATTTATTAATTTCCTTATTACTCCACTATAAATATGAAATTACACTCTTAGAGATTATATAATGTATTTAAAAAGTATTCTCATGTAGTTCACTGACATAATCGTTTCATGTAATTTTGTCCACCAATTATTGGTCCGTAAATTAGAATTGATCAAAATTACCGTTTTACCCTTCTAATGATCTCCTGATCCTTAAGTACCATTAATCCACTAGTGAATGACTAATTTATAATCTTATTATAAATTTGAGCCCAATAATTATTCAGTTCCAGAATTAACACTTAAGCGAACCAATATATGATCCGTTAGGAAAGCTTAGATCCTAAATCTTGTAAGATCATGTCCCCGATCATCCACATCACTGAATCTCCAAAACAAAAGTCACTAGCCTGACTGACAAACAGACCTTAATGAGTGAATCAAAAGATCCAGTTAACATGCATAGGAGTTCAAGATTACTTAGGATTCAGACTGATCTACATATGATCATCGAATTGGTGTATTAATTCTTTATGATAAACGTCACGTTAATAAAGATATTAATTTATATCGATCCTGTCATATATAATATTATATAAAGTATCTTTACTAAGATGTCTATATACATCAATGAACCGGATATATATCACATGTATTCATAATACTTAGTGAGCCGTATTAGCAGCGATTCATTAAAAAATTCATACTTTAATATGTTGTTGACAATTTTATTCATTATCTATTTTCTTAATCCTCTCGTACTAATACAAGATCATAGTCTCACTAATGAATATAGAATTTTCAGATATTTATATAAATTATTCAATAATAATTTAAAAAAACAATTATAAGAAAAATGTAATCCTCTTTAAATTTCATATCAAAATTTCAATACGTATGTTTTGATGCATAACCCCCAACACTATCTACATTTACATTCTTTCATGATTTTAACTTTGATTAAGATAAAATTTCATGATAGTTGGTGCTCGAATAGTTTGCTAAATCATGATTTTTACGATTTACTGAGAAAATGTCAGGTAATGACTTACTGATAAAAGTTCAAATAACACTGAAATGTAACATTGTGTAATCAACACTTTTTAGAGGTTATATTGTTTCTTTACAGATTTACATATATATGATTTATTAGAATATAAATATTCATCAAACAATCATTATATAGGTCTTGATTTTTCGGTTATTAAATATTAGTTGTATTTATCATTTAAATATATTTGATATGATATTATGCATATTTGATAATTTTAAGCTCAATTGTGTTCTTAAAATATTATTCCACACGTGCAACGCGTGGTTATAACTAATATATATAAAAGTGGAGATGTTGAGAAAAACGTTTTCCGACAACTTTATCCTCATCTTTTTATAAAAAAATCTAAATTGCCATTTAATTAAATATTAAATGTCATCATAATAATTAACTTATTTAATGAATTAATTAATAGACATTTCCTATATGTAAATGACACCAACATTTTAATGACAGTAATCATGATTTATTTTATTGATATAATTTATAGTCAAATTTATATTAATATACATGGTGAATATAAATTTTTTTTAGATATTCAATAAAAATGAAAAATAATTGATAATGAAAATATAATACAATGTAATATACATGTTTAAGAAATTCATATACATTCGTTTAGCTAAAACTTTACAAACATTTTTGTTTGAAATTCTTTGACATTAAAGAATTACAACGAAGTTAAAATTTGATTAAAGTAGTATATGTTAGATTTTTCTTAATTTTCCAACGAGATAATTGAAATAATAAAAAACTATATGTGGTTTGTGATAAATTATATGATAGATCATTAATCATTATATAGATAATAACAAAATATAATATTTATACTAATTAGTTATTGAAGATAATTTTAAGATTCACTTTTTCATTTATATTAACAAATATAATATTGAATTGAGTCACGTGCGTCGCACGTGATGCTTGACTAGTTACATTCAAAGGTGGATGATAATTAAATTGAACTTCAATCTCTATTTCATTAATGTTTAAATTATGTATTTTGATTTTTGAATTAAACTTAGGTCGATATCATTTGGCCTTATGAAGTCCTATCTTGAATACAGGTAAATTGAAATGCATTTTGTTTTCCTTACGCGTTTTGCTTCAAAATACATTTTTGAATATACCACATACATTTTTAATGAAAAAATCCCTTGCCAAAAATTATTGACTATTGTATCGACATGTAGAAGCAGATGAAACAAGTGAGAACAAATAAAATTGTATTCTAGAACCTAAATCACAAAGACAAAAAGTAACAGATTTTAGGTTTGCTTTGCAATTGTCCTAAAACCATAAGGCCCTAGCTACAAGTTTTACTTGCAGTTAGGAGACGACTGTCTTTCTAGCAACAAATTCTATGTATGACCACAGTTGAGTTAAAAATACATAATATTATTTAGTAAATATAATACGATCAAAATTCCATTTAAAAGATAATGTAAACGGGTGTTAAGCATTTCATTGAAAAAAATTGGCCATTGAAAATTCAAATAAGGAATTAGCAAATATATGATGGAAAGTACAAAACAATGACAACATATATGAGATTTAAAATTTTTTTGTTTTTCTATTTTCACTGTAGATGAATCGCTATCGATACTGATAACGATAAACGAGAATAAATAATCAAGTGGTAGAAAAATATCATAGTCGAATGTATTTAGTTCTGAATGCTTGCCCTGTAGGTGTTCACATCATGAATTTTTATAGTCCCCATTAACTTGTCGTCTTACAAAAGATCATCTACAACTAAATTTATCAGACAATTGAGGACAAGGGGAGTGAGACAATTATGATAACTGATTAGACTAAATCTTCATCAGCTCATCTTGATCTCCGTTTCATCATATGTTCAGAATATTTTAAAACTGACTTGGTTCACGGAGGATGTCATGTGCTTCTTCCATATTCGTCCGTCCAATGCGGCTTGCCTTTCCTCTTAGACGTCAGCTCAACAATCCTGTATAAGTGCCCATGTTTCACTTAGTGGGTTTTCTGACCGTTGATGTGAAGCACATTCCATGATCCAAAGGTCTCGATTTGAGCCACACCTATGATGACTACATCTTCTTGAGAATGCAATTTTACTACGACATGAATCATCATTACACTCCCCAGAAACTGAACCGTCTAGTTCATTGACATGTGCGAAAGATGACCCTTCCTCTAGTTGGCTTCCGCGTGTCATTTTTCCTGAACGATTGTGGTGACGGTTATCACGCTAGCTTTTTCATTTTTTTACCGCGCTAGCTTTGTATTTTCTCTACGTAAGTCTTCTTCTTCTTCCTTTTCTTTTCTACCATGGCGTCCAACTTCTCGCCGTCGTCCCTAGAATAAGAAACATAAAAGAATTTGATAAATTTATTACCCATTTTTGTAGGGCATTCCCATCGATCGTTTCATATTTCTATACTAGTGGAGATCTTGCTATCCTCTTCGTGCCCCCGCTGATCTAAATTTGAGAACAATATACATAGCATTGGGTTTCCATTTCCTCGTTTCTCTTCCATTCCAAGCATTTTTGAATTCTCGTGAAATCTCGACTGCTTTATTTACCCCCATACTTATATGATCCTATTGTGTTTTGAAGCCCTAAATCAGCTTTATGGCTTAGATTTATGCTTAAATGAGTTTAGACTACTTTACTCTATTAGGGAGAAACAGGGGACCTACTTTGCCGTTCCACATAACGGTTTAGTTGGTGGAATGGACCCTTTACTCATGGCAGCGGAGGAAAGAAAAGAGGCACACTACGAGAGGAGAGAGTGATTCAGCTGCTAACAAGTGCATGTTTTTCATGAAATCAATGGTTATTCGGGAGACGTCCCTAATCCTTGAATTGCCAAAGGGGGACAAGCGGTGGTACGTTGAGGCGTTCCTATTTGGTGGTGATTGGAGAGGCGACAACCATTTCAGAATTCCCACTGAGTGGAGACTGCTTGGTTGGTTCCGCCCTTCTCCGCTCTTTCATTTTATTGTTTTTGCTACCTTGTTCTTTATTTCTAACCTTTTGCTTTGTTTTCCAAATAAAAAGAAGAACATGCCGCCATTCGAGACTCCTAAGGACAAGGCTAAAATTGCTGCTGCTTATGGGGTGAAAACACAAGGCTGGCAGTGTTTACTCAATCCTGCACGTGAGATTCCATTCCTTCAGCCTCCTCGCCGAATAGCTCGTCTTTCTCCCACCTCAAGTAACAGCCCACTTTCCTAGTCCAGTTCTGATCAAGGAGAACTGGAGGTTGAAAGTCCCTTAGTAAACCTGACAGTATAAGACCCTTTCAGCTTTCAATTGATTAATCTCATTCTGGGAGGAATTTCCGTCCTAAAATTTCTACTTCGCCACTACCAGCTGCTTAGGGTGGAAAACACGTTGATGCTCATCATCAAGGCCTTAGCCATAACCTTATGAGATAAGTTTTCGCATTTTTCTTGAGTGATCATTTTTAGCAATATTCTTGCATTTTTCACAAGTGCACCACAGTTAAATCAAAAGATAAATTCTCAGGCCCATGAGATAGAATGACTCATAATTCAAACCCGCGACTTGAGGGAGCAAACCCCCAAGCCCATGTTGACCATCTGCGCTACAACTCGTGATTTATTCTTGAATATTAGTTATACCATTATACTTCATTTTCAAGGTTGCCTTGTTCCACAACGCTTTCCTTGATAAATTCAACAACGCCGACGATGCTATGGTCATATATGAACCATATTATTTCTGACTCAAAACATCAACTGATGGTGAAGGAACAAGAGGCTGGCGACCTTAAAATCACGGTTGAGGCTTACTGAAGAAGCTTGTGTCGAACTCGATCACCGGGTCTGACACTACTTTCAAAAGTTTTCGAACTCGCTTCTCTTACGTTGCCAGATAAGGCGCCTATAACCACAAGCTAAACATGATTTAGAGATTACTTTAGAATGTTTATTTCATTATCTTCAGTTGGCTCGGTCTTAAACAATTTTCAATCTTAAGAATCGTAAACTAGACCGATCCTTCACTTTTCCATTTATATAAACCAATTTCAACTGCGATCATCTATGAAACCGGTCGAATCGTGTTGGTTAGTTTTATTGGTTTTGTGAGTTTGGCTTACACCCCTAGTAGACATGCCCTTCACAGACAGAGTCCTAAACTCACAAATACATGCTCTTATATGCGATCATATACAACTTACATTTGATTTTGGGTGACTTTTTAACATGAAGGAAGTTGACGTTACTGGTATAGCCTTAGACCGAGCATAATTATTCCTCCCAACATCCACAAAATCCTAACACTCCCAAGATACAAAGTAACATTCGTCCATGCAATTTGATCCTTACAATAAAGCCAAGCCCAAATTATTGACCATGCCTTAAATCCTACACATAATTCAAGAGCAAAAAAGAGGACATGTTTGTGATCAAGCTTAACACCCACAAGTACGAACCTAGTAGAGGTGTAAGAAGTGTTCAAATTCAGTTAGTTTTCTAGCTTAATTAGATTTTGACAGCCTCATTGTAACGGTTAAAAAGGTAGTTAAGGCTACTAGAAAACTAATCGATTAACACACATGCAGTAAACCACCCATATATATATATATATATCCACATGGAGACAGAATCCAAAAAAGAAAGTGATTCTGTTCCCATCGAAAGTAGAGAAAAGAAATGCAGCAAGAAAAGAGTAGAGTGAAAAAATCTGTAACTCAAGAAAAGCTTCAGGAGAGAGAGGGTTCTTACCGGGTTTCTCGAACTTGAGTCTGAGAGAGATTGTTTCTGTACCTTTGTAATCTTAGTTGCTTTTGTATTGCTTTGTAATTGTTGGGCTTCAAGCCTAGTAGAATCGCCATCTCTGGCAATTGGATGTAGGTTCCTTCTGGAACTGAACTAGTGTAAGCATTGGTGTTGATTTCTCCCCATCTTCGTTTCTCCCTCTCTTGTTCTGCTTGTTAGTCTATGCAACTTAACCATCATTTAGCCATCATATCATAACAAGAACCCTATGGGAGATTTCACGATTCAATCCTACATAAGATCTGTACACTTTTCGCACTTGGTTTCTCCTTGATACGGATGCAATCGCCTTTCACACATAGTCTGCTTTCTATGCTTGGTTTCTCTTTAGTAGGGGCTTTGAGCTTTTCTTCACATCAAGAGTTTCTCTCTACACCAAAACCCATGCTCAATTTCTTCTAAAGAGATATAGTCTAATCACTGGTGCGTGCATCAACCAATCCTAAAAACACTCTACAACCTAAGGCACGACTCTTTCCATGAAAATAAATACTAACATAGATTCAACTTCTGATAAATGATACACATCCATGCTTCTAAAAACCCATATGGTCTACAAAATTCACAAAACCCAAATACTTCAAAGATGCAAACTAACATTTGTCCGTACTCTTATGTCTTTACAATAAATCTAAGCCTATGTCCAAATCATTGACACATCACACGGGCCAAAGAAGTTTAACCAAACTAACACTCACACGCCAATTAAGTTCCCTGAAGTAGACAATAAGTGAATTTGTGACTACAAGTACACGTCAAAGCCATAAACCATGCTCAAATAATACACCCTACCATATTCATCAGTCGGTCTTCGAATCTCATACCTAGAAGGGTATATTCATATCTTGAAAAAAAAATGATTAACCATGAATTTTCGTAAACAAGCGTTCTCAAAAAAATTTCTCATTTAAAATCAATCACTCCTGCCTATGTGCCAGCGTGAGGTTTCTCGTCAGGCTATGCTTTATATAGGTTGGTTTCTCACTAAGATCTAGCTTATACATCAAGCTCTTGCTGATACGAACTGGTTTCTCATCAAGCTCTAATATGCACATATTAATTCCTCATCAAGTTGTCACTTGTATATATATCTTCGATATGGACATATCCCTTCAATACTGGTAAGTTTCTCGTGAAGCCTAATACATGAGTTCCTCCATATGAAAAGCTCTCAAATGTTCATATCAACCAACCTAAAAAACATCCTATTACCGAGGCATAACTCCTTCCATGCAGAACTAATACTTCACTGATAAAAGATCAAGCCATAATTTTGACATAAATACATGCCTCTCAAAACCAAAAAAACTTTACAAAGTTCACGAAGCCCATAACAATTCCATGTTCTAAGATGCCAAACATCTCTCATCGGTGCACATATTAAATCACCCACCTTAAATGCGTTATTGAGGCATCATTCGAAGAATGAGGCTTTAATACCTTAGACTCAAGAAAGCACATGCAACAAACTAAAGAAACACCGATCATGTAACAAGTAATATGGAGCAACAAAAGACCAAGGTATCCACGACTCGCCTTCAACAATCTAATGCCATGTACTAACCCACACGACTCAGTGCCATAAGATCTGATGCCATCAACGCCCATCTTCACTGATCACCCACAACAGTCCACTTTTCACAACCAATCCCAGGCACTAAATAATTGCTCCTCACTACTCATGAATAACATATAAATAGAGGACTTCATTTCAGAAAAAAATTCCATAACTATTGCATGGTTCTTATTCTTTAACCCAATAAGTCTTGAGTCAATGAAAAAAATCCAGATGCAAAAATCATCATCTGAGCCATGTCGATATGACCTTATGCTAGCATGCTTATCCATGATTAGTACACTAAAGCTGGCAAGCATGCCCCATATATTATCTCACCGACACCACCCCCATGCTAACCATGTCAATCCATGCCAAGCACCATTCATTCTAGTATAAGGTAATGCATCCCATACTTTACAATTCAGAAACTTAAGCAATCACCATATACAACCTTACAAATATATCATCTACATGCAATAACACCTCTCCAAATCATGTAGACATATTCACCTCCGACATAAAAATAACCAAGCCTTATAAACACAACCACATGCCATGTGCTAAGCAAGACCGTGCCTCTTGTACTCTACAAAATCTACAAATTCAAAAGATCTTGTGGAATTCTTTAGAAATGAATGGAATTTCCTAATACAGACAACTTCGTGCATTAAGCCCAACTCAAAATATCTTCTTCTTACATATCCCATCGTATACGTCGTAATAGAACCATCAGAAAGTACCCTCTCTATTCTTAGGCAGGCCTAGACGTTTTAGGTTATCTGGAAGGAACGTAATGACTAATGTGATGTGCCTCCTCCATAAAGAAAAAACTCCTTGGACTTCCTTATCCGTATAGTCGGCCAGTCCGTGACAATCCGGCAACAAAGAGTGAAATGCTAAGCCCTTTCTCTATTAGAGCAACAAGCATGCGCTCAAAATACCTCCTAAACCCCAACCCACCTTCTTTGTGTACTGGAACAACTACCACTTCCTTAGAACATCACTAACTTACCACTCTCTACTATAATCAAATCCAAGAAAGAGAATAGCTCTATAATAAAATTTGCTATGAATCACACAACTCGAAACTAAGGCTGTGGGGGTTTTTCTTACTGCTTCTCCACTAGCCAGTAAATGCTTGGCCCTGGGCATTGATTAAGTGAGAGAGGACTCCCACTTTCACTCTCCCATAAGTGTGACTAAACTCATCTCCGTCTGCTACTCGTCTGGCCTTAGCTTCTTTCATCCGTGCCTTCTCAATCCAAGAAAGCGTCTAGGTTTTTCTCCCTTCCATCCTAGTCCTTTGAACAGGGCATGCAACACTTGTAATATGAAAATCAATCTGGTTAAACGCTCATCCGTTCTCCTAGTGAGGCCTCGCTTATTGGATTGAAGCAACTAGAAAAAAATGAGAACGATGGGAAGACTCATCCTTCGCGACTCTCTTCTCTTATTGGACTGAACATACTTCCACTACTCCTAAGTTTAGTTCATCGGCACTCCCACTCCACGACAAGGGAGATCCATTAGACATCCATTTCCTAATTTTTACATAGAGACATTGTGAAGACTTCATGGAAGAATGTCACAGCACACTGCACCAATATTTCTTACACTCATGCCACATATTCCCTAAAATCTAATGCTGATGTGTTATCCATAACCTCATGGGGGCTTCTATCAAGTTCTCATATAGAATTCAAATCCATTCTACAAGATCCACTAAATCCAAGTATTATACCTAAAAGCTAGACGACTATTCATCCAAAGAGAGAGCTTTCAAGCGGGTTAAATGTAAAAAGACGTTTCACAACATAAACATAAATTATTCCAAGTGACTATGCCCATCCAAGGAATTCATACAGAAAGGACCATCATCTCAGGGTATATCCTAGGGACCAATAAAAGCAACACAAGTGTGGGAGAGAGGGTTTCCTTCAAGTGGTGTTCTTGAAGTTGTGTATCTCTTTGTACCAATCATTCCATTAGTAGAGGTTCTTGTTGCCCATGGATGTAGGTACCTTACAGAACCACGTTATATCTGATATTCTCTATCCCTTGTCCTTTTATTTTCTTGCATATTATCCTTTTGTGGTTTAAGTTATTATTTCCATTACTACTTTTCTCAACATTGGTATCAAAGATCTTGGTTGTGTCATTCAAATGTAAGGCTCAAGGAGTACCATGGTTTGACTCAACCACTCTAATTGGATTACGTGAAAGTCAAGAGTGGAGGATATTTTTTATTGCAAGGATTTACATGAGCCCATAGAAGGAGCGGATGCCAAGTTGGAGGACGTTTCGAATGCCGAATGGAAGAAGTTGAATTGAGAGGCCATCGGTCACATCCGTGAATTAGTAGATGTTAGTGTGTTCAACCATGTGTCCAATGAAATCAATGCCCGTGCTCATTTGTTGAAGTTGGAGTCGTTATTTGAGCAAAAGGTCACCTCCAAGAAAGCATTTCTCATCAAAGTGCTTGTCAACATGAAGTACCAAGAAGGCGTAAAGGTGATCGAGCATGTCAACAACTTCCAAAGCATCATAAATTAACTGGCCATGATAGACATGAAAGATCAATGATGAATTATAAGCATTGTTGCTTCTTGGTCGGTTGCCCGACATTTGGGAGACATTTGTCATCACTGTAAGTAACTCCCATTTTGGATAAAATGGTCCAAAATTTTGCATAATTTGAATCAAAGCAAAATGTGAAATACGATACCGAGCTAAGTTGAGGGTTGTATGTGACAGTCTCCTTAAAACAGTTTCGCCTTATCATAGTGAATGCCCAAGGACGTCCTCATCTGTCTCTCTGGATGCAACAACATAACTAGTAATGGTCGTGCGCCACAAAAACTACTTCGATGAACTGAACTGATGCCCAAACTCTACCGCATTGAACATAAAACCTATAAGTAGACTCTTTTTTGTAAAGGAGAGCTAAATCATGAGAGAGAGAAATAAGAGATTTATGTGTTGTTGGTTGTATTGAAATGAGGAGAAATGGTATCAATTTATAGGCATATGGGGATATCATTCTTTAAAACAAAAAAATAATTAGAAACTGTTACAGGAAATAGTGGTTTAAAATTCAATACTACAGTTTCAAAATTTTTAGTACTAACTTTCAAGAATTTAATCTACTGCTATTTCAATTTCAAAATTAAAGCTTAATTTCTTCAGTTTTAGAAAAATAAGAGTTGGAAGAATCAAATTCGGTCCTATACGAGCTTAGATTGAATCATTCGGTATTCGTGTCCACAAGTCATGCTCGCACACAAGTTCCAAGCTCTGCCAAGCCGATGGACAGTAGGATTTGCACCCCCTTGTGCCTGCGCGTGAGAGAGCATCTAAGCTATACATGGTTACTCACTTGGTCAGGACAAAACATATATAAACATGAATGGGTTTTAATCCTTTTGTAATGTGGGGAAAATGTATTTCCCATTACATTTTCTCAAAAATTTTCAAACTCCGGGTGCACTTTGAGTATTAATTATTCATCTACTAAAATACTATTTTGACCATATAAATCCATTTCCACGTTCCTACATAAGAGAACACAAATCTGCCTTTCAAAATTAAAATGTGGCTCCTTCTCAAAATCAAACCTCAAAATGATCTTCAAACTATTTTTCCAACACAAAATTCAGGGACAAACCATTTATAAAACTCCAGCATTAATCACAGACTATTCATGAATAATTTGCGAATTTACTAACACTAGCTATAAAAAAACTTTTGTTTTTTGTTTTTATCTCAAGACCTCTCATGCAATTTTTAAGAAAGTATGTAAGAAATAATTGACTGAAAATCTCTTATTTAAACTGTTACAAAGGCGTTACTAAATGTGAAACTATACAACACAACCTTTTCATTATATCACATTAAGCGATAATTTCTCTTATTTAAAAAAAATATATTAATGTTTCCTCAAAATTTAGTTGTATGAATTTTCATGGTTTTAAGTTTAATAACATAAGTAGTATAATATATCTAATTTATAAATTTAATACAAAAAATATATTGTTGACATGAAAGAACATTCATTGTATAAAAGATCTCAATTTTTACATAGAGATTCACGTTTCTAATTACATAATATTATAAAAATATATTTTGCTAAAAATTATAAACGACTTATTATTGAAGAGAAAATCATTATCTATAATATATTAAAATTTGCAAGACAATGAGAACTATTTTTGGACCATTTTATCCATCTATGATTCTTAAATTTTCTTAAATTACCTTCAAGATATTAAATTCAATAATAAGTTTTAAGTTATAATGTTTGATTGCTCTCAATAATATCTTAAATTAACGTTACATTATTTATAGAATATATTTAGACTCATAAATCTAATTTTGAAAAACTTAATTGAATACTTAGAATTCAATTTGACTAGATAAATTATTAAATGATTTTATAAATATATATATATATATATATATATATATATATATCATATTATTGATTCATCTATCTACAAGACACATCTTCAATAATAATATATTAAGAGTTATATGAGAAGATAATCATTTTATAAATGATTTATCTAAGTTACATTTATTGCTTCAATACTCCTTTTATTATTTGATACCTAAAGGTGATTAATTAACATTTATACTTATATATACATTAAATCAACTTACTTTAATGATGATTTTATCATTGTCATCTATCGAATTGTCATTTTTGAGAATTTCTAAACAAACCGTCATAAATTTTTTACCCTCAGTCATTAAAAGTTTTTAATGACAGGGTATCATCGTATTAAAGGAAATCCCTGTCATAAAAAAGTTTACAAAGTCTTGGTTTTTGCCTTTTTATGATGAGGAATCTACGTCACTAAAGGGTCTAAAAATTTTGAAGAAAAATTGTCATGGAAAGATAAAATTGCCTTTCCATGACAGTTTTTATATAAACAATTATGTCAAATAACTTTCATAAACATTCAGACATAAAATAATTGTGATGTATTAAAATTAAAAAGCATTGTATAAATATATATATAGTCCTAGATTAAATCTAATTTTTATACACATATATCAGATCCCTTAATAAAAAAGAAAAAAATGAAGTGAGATGCCCAAAATCCCCCCTCCCCCCCAATCACACATTTACATAAGAATATCCGAATGATATTTTAAAGCCCAACTATGAAAGACGACAATACTCAACATAAACTCTTGGCAGTACAAGGAATAGGAAATATATGATATCTACATAAAAACAAGTACAAGACTGACTTGAAATCTGAGGACGAGAAGGAATAGGAAATAAGACATCTAATTTGAACTAAATTCTCAGAGTGTTCTCCACTGTCACAAATGTAAATCTCAAAAGACCGAGATTCTGTTTGGCGTAGTCGAAAAAGGTTCAAACACGTACAAGTGCGTGAATCGCGACGAATCACACCAAGCTGCTTCAGCTCCAAATACTTGTTCTCACCCTCAGTCTGCAAAATTCACCACAAAAAACTTAGATTTTGACTCCGAAAAAAATCACACAAGCACGAACGATTTACAAAAACACACAGGTGATTTCTCTAAGGAAGAGAAATCACCTGTGAGCCTTAATAGTATAATACTGTGTAATTTAATAACAAGTTCAGCCCATCTAATAGTTTATGATCAAACAATTTAAAAGCAATATTAAAGATAACCGAGAACGTCATGTAGATCGTACTTGAACTTGTAAACTTCTATGTGAACATTATGAATTTGGCCCATAACTGATTATGTTAACAAAATAAAATGACTCACTAGTACTTCAAACTTCACTAGATTACTAAGAACCACCAATTGAGGACCGTTTTGAGATCGCAAAGATCACATATTAAATCAAAAGCACAGAGGAAGAAGTAAAGATGAAATCTAGGCATCACATAACAAATTTAGACCACACCACACCCACTAGTAATAATCTTAAAGTTTTTCCAAACTACAATGCAAGAAAAGGATGAAACTTTCACACAACAAAAAATTACAAATCAAATGAACAATAATAACACTAAAACCACCTTAACAACTTAAAAAGGAAACTCAACTCCTTCGCTAACATAAAGCTTCTCACTTAATATTGTCTATAGTAGACAACAACGTATCTGAAAGGATGAACAAGAAGCTTATGATAGTAAAGAAAGTAAAGATAGTGAGGAAGAAGAAGATACAATTTCTGTTAAACTCAAAACTTAGCATGTGTTGAGTAAGTTCATTTAGAGCTTTGATTACTTACTTATATCAGATAATGCACACTAATAACTTGAGAGAATGAGAGATAACTTGAGAGACTAACTACTTGAGCTGTCTAGTGTTAGTGTTGCCCATATCAGATTCTATCTCAGACTTGTCTTTAGTTGAGGTGGAAGCTTGATATATGTTAACATCCCCCCTCAAGCTGAAATGAGAATGTTCTACTTGAAGCTTGCCTTTTAGATAGTTGAATCTAGTTGTAGACAAAACCTTGGTAAGAAGATCAACCAACTGTTTAGTAGATGACACATACCTGACATCAAGAAGTCGGTACTGAACTTTTTCCCTTATAAAATGCACATCTAGGTCAATGTGTTTAGTTCTACTATGAAACACAGGATTTGAAGCTAGTGCCAAAGTACTAACATTAGCACACCAAATGATAGGGGTTGAGACATATTAAGGGATAGTTCATGAATTAAGTGTCTGAACCATTAAATCTCAGAGTCTGCATTTGCTAATGCTGTGTATTCAACTTCACTGCTGGATCTAGAGACTATAGGTTGTTTCTTTAACGACCAAGACACCAAATCCCCACCTAAGTAGATCAAGTAACTCCCTATGGATCTCTTATTTCTACATCAGCAGCACAATCCACATATGAAAAGGCTTGGATGTAAAATTTAGAAGATGGTTTCAGATATAAACCTTCAGAAATAGTTCCTTTTAAGTACCTGAGGAGCCTTTTACAGGCTTGCTAGTATATCTCAATAGGTGTATGGACAATTTAACTTAGCTTGTTCACTATGAAGCTAATGTCAAGTCTTGTTATTGACAGGTACTGCAAGGCTCAAATGGTGCTTCTAAATAGGGTAATATCCTTTATAGGTTCCTTTTGCATGAGGGTCAATTGAACAAATGAGCTAGCAGGAGAGGAGATGGCTTGGCTCCTTCCATTTTTGTTCTCTTCAGTAGGGCAGTTATGTATTTTGTTTGAGTGAGGTACATACCATACCTGTTCCTGTTAATTACAATGCCTAGGAAGTAATGAATGAGATCCAAGTCTTTTAATGTAAAGGGTTTGTGCATGTCCAGAATCACCTTATGAACCATATTGGTATTGTCCCCTGTGATGAGTATATCATCTACACTAATAAGTAAGTAGTTGACACTAGAACGAGAGGTAAAAGATAAAAATGAAGTGTTTGACTTTATGTTCTTGATTCCCTAATGTAGAAGAGCATTTATGAGTCTGCCATACCATGCTCTAGGGGTCGGTTTAAGGCCATATAGAATCTTTTTTAGTTTCTGTACATGATTAGGTCTAGTTGGATCCTTGAAGCTCTCTGGTTGAGGCATGTACATTGTGTCATTGAGAAAACCATTGAGAAAAGCATTATGGACGTCTAGCTATTTGACTTCCCCCAACCAAATGAGACTACCAAGTGAATGATTACTCTCACAGTCATGGGTTTGATCATTGGACTGAATGTCTCAGTGAAATCAATACCTGGGGTTTGGTGAAACTCATTTACAACCAAACTAGCTTTATGTCTCATAATACTCCTCTCCGGATTGAGTTTTAACTTGTAGATCCATTTGTTCCCAACTAAAGACATGTTTGGTGAGTAGGGTACCAGGTCCCAAGTATCATTTCTTAAGAGTGCATTGTATTTCTCAAGCATACCTCTAAATTGGACTACATAAAGCCTGTTTAGCTGTAGTAGGTTCAGTAGGCAGTTGGTTTAGAGGTATATGATGTTTTAAGACTAGATAGGCTTTTGGTTTTGTGATTCCATTCTTGGATCTGGTTATCATTGGGTGATTGGAGGTGGTATTTGGCCTTGAAATTAGATTTTGTGTAGTGTTTTCAAGTCTAAGACCTGAAACATGTATATCAATGACTAGGTTAACTGAAATAGAAGGAAAATATGATAGATTGTTAGCACACACAATTGACTGAATATTTAAATGAGAATGTGAATGACCTGATGCTGACTAATTTGAATTTGAAGGATTGCTTCTGGTGGTCCTGTTTTGCAAGGAATTTTGAGAAGCATCATTACTAATATGACTATTATGAGTACTTAAGTTTGCAGGTGATGCATTAATGCATAGATCAATATAAGAAGATAGATTAAAAGTGAAACTTGGCATATTAATACATGTTTTATTTACTGATATAGAGTTAGGCTGACTGAAATGGTGGTCCTATTTTGTAAGTGCTTGCACATTAAAAGCACTTGTACCCTTTGTGTTCAGAAGAGTAACTAATGAATAAACATATGTTTGAATGAAAATTAATTTGATGTGAATTGTATGGTTTAAGGTATGGAAAACATGCACACCCAAAGGTTTTAAAAGCCTTGTAATTAGGCGGGTGAGATGTTACCTATGACTAGTGTATGTAACCTATTTATTATGAAGGTGGATGTTTGGAAAGCTTCCCATCAGAAACTTAGAGGCATGGATGCTTGAGCAAGAAGTGTCAAGCCTATTTCAACTATATGTCTATTCTTCCTTTATATATTATCATTTTCTAGTGAGAATGGGGACATGGATGTCTAAAGTCAATGCCATTTGACTGAAGAAGAGAAATAAAGGACCTAAATTCACATCCAATCCGATGGTAGGGTTTTAATTAATTGGCTTTTCAAATTGTTTTTCCACTAGGTTTTTGAAGACAGTAAATGCTTGAATAGCCTCAGATTTTAGTTTGAGAGAAACAATCTAGGAAAATATGATATGATCATCTAAGAAGCATATGTAATATTTATAACCTTCTCCAGAACATATGGGTGAGGGTCTTCAAAGATCTGTGTGAACAAGTTCTAAGGGTTGTCTAGTTTTGGAATGAGAAATGGGATAAGGCAAGGCATGATTTTTGCCTCTTTGACAAACATTGCAGAAATTTGGGTTGGGTATAAGTTCCTTTAAGTGACCTGTTCTAAGAAATTTTGTAAGAATGTTGTGTGCAGGGTGTCCCATCCTTTGATGCCATGTATCTGAATTAGTGGTACTACTCATATTGCATACAATTGATTTCCATTCAAAATTAGGTAAGTTACTGTGATTAGAAGAGTAAAAAGTGGGACAAAGAACATCATATCTTTTATTTGAATGAATTTTTCCAGAAAATGGCTTACAAGATCTATCAACTATAGAAGTACACTAGATTCTTGTATCTTGTGTTAAAGAACTAATAGATTTATAAGGAATTGACATGCTTTTATAGTTTGTATCAGAACATTTTGAACATAGCAAGTGAAAGTAGTATAACTTCTAGCATTTGGATAGGTCAACAGGTAAAGGCCATCTTGCATAATCCTTTGCAAAAACAGTTTCCCCGATGCCTTGTCCTTTACAAACAGTTGTCAGCATGGAATTTAGCATAGACGTTATTATCATTAGTCAATTTAGATATGCTAACTAGGTTTTTTTTAATGTCAGGTACCCTAAGTAAAGATTTCAGCTTTAAAGGAATGCATTTAGATGGTCGTAAGGCAGTACCAATATGAGAGATATTTAGACATTTACCATTTCCCACAACAATCTTCTCCATGCCATTGTGTTCTTATGTAAGACTTACATTGTTGAGGTCTGAGGTGACGCAACAACACTGTCTGCATACCAGGCTTGCTCACTGATTGAATCAGGTGATGATACAAATGCAGATCGAGATGTTATGTAGGCAGATGGGGAGTTTGAGAAATTATGTTGGTTTGCCAAATATGCAGAGGGTCCATTGGTGTTTCCTTGTTGGTTCCAAGAATTTTTATTATTGTGCCGTGACTAATTCCTTCTTTCATATCTGAAATCGCAAATGTTTGTTGTGTGGCCATGTTTTCCATAAACGTGGCATAAAATCCTATTCCCTCTACCACTTCTTCCACCTCTCCTTCCTTGAAAACCCCCTCTGTACTGATGAGAATGAGAGTAATTAGTAATATGTTGGCCTATTCATGTATTCTTATTAAAGCTGTTTGGTCCTTCATTGAAAAATTTTCTGTTGCCTTCATTTGAGATCAGTATGTTTGCACTCATCTTGATGTTACTCTAATTTAAGGACATTTGCCTTTTAATTCTACTCTCATGACACATGAGAAGTGATTGCATCTCTTCCATCGAGATCTTGAGGTAATGTTGACCATAACAGGGTCAAAGTATGGTCCAAGACTATTCATAATGTGCATCATTAGATCTTTATCACTTACTGATTGTCCAGCAACTCCCAAGGTGTCATCAATCATCCTAAGTTTTTCACAATAGTGAGTGATGGTTAGATTACCTTTTGGCAGATTCTGTAGGGAATTCTTCAATTTCAACAACTTCCCTTTTGATTGATTGGCAAAGCTCTTTTCAAGTGAAGTCCAAACCTTAGCTGAAAAGCCATATTAAGCCACTGTTCCCAAGATCTCTCTCATCATGGAGGATCTCATCCAACTCAGAAATAGTTGGTCTTTCCTAATCCAGATAGCATATTCTGGATTGGTAATTCAATCAGACATCTTTTTCTGTGATTTGCTTGAAGAATAAAGAATAATGTCTTCAAGCCCAAGCCCAATTATTGCAGGCATTATTGTGATTTTTAATTCACATAGTTGTATCTGTCGAGTTTGACAGATAGTGAGCTATTCAGTGTGTTGCTGAATACTTTGCTCACAATGGTGTTGGTTGAGTCATTTGAACTGGTTGTAGCATTGACGCGAGCCAATATAGCTCTAATACCATGGATGGATGAACAAGAATCTTATGATGGTAAAGTAAGTACAGAGAGGAAGAAGATACAATTTCTGTTAAACTCAGAACTTAGTTTCTGTTGCATAAGTTCATTTAGAGCTTCGATTACTTACTTATATCAGATATTGCACACTAACAGCAATACAACCATATGAACCAACTCTAATATAATAATTACATAAAGGCCACTAATCAGTTAGATGCCAACTGATCTAACTTGAGAGAATGAGAGATAACTTGAGAGACTAACTACTCGAGTTGTCTAATGTGAGTGTTGTCCATATCAGATTCTATCTCAGACTTGTCTTCAACATAGGTGGAATATTGATATATGTTAACAGTATCAGTCACGGATTTGTAAAATCCACACAAAACATATAAAGAATCTATAAACATTACGCGATTCAGTACATGAGAGATTGAATTAGTACTTTCAAGAGCTTCATCTGTCCCCTTGGCCATTATATAAGAAATTTCATATTCTCTTCATCAAATTACATTTCGTTAATTATATCATGTGAGTGAAGCACTGCATTTAGAAAAGCAAGCAAGAATATAATTCATATTTACACTACACCGAAGTATAAATAAATAATTTTAATATTCAGATGGGAAAAAAATTAAGCCTTTAGCTTCTGTTATGAACTGACTGATGCCAAATACATGGTTAAGGTTTCACATAGCCAATCCCTTTGTGGTATCCTCTTCATTTTTAACACACACACATTGAGTAATTAATCCTTTATAGTATCATTTTTGAAAGGACAAAGGAAACAACTGAAACTCAATTAGCACACTGATACACACAAATACACGATTCTTTATTAGTTAGTCTCCTTAAATTGCTCACCTCATCGAACTTCAGGGGGCCATCTGCTCTAAAAGCCTCGAAACCTTCTCCATATTCAGCACCAATTGCTTGAGAAATGAAATGAAAAGAGCAAAAGATACAGTTCAGAAAAAAGGAAATTAATTAATATTTTGAATAGAAATAATTAAGTTAAAAGCTCTATATCTCAATCATTTAGTTTCATAACCGTTTCTTATTCCTTAAAAAGGAGAAACAACTGTTCTTGATATGTCGCACATAATCGCTTCTTATTCCGCAGCTCTAGACTCCATGCTCAAAACAAAAATCATAAGCATTATCGGCCTATTCTCCTTTCAAACTGTGTCGAAAAACAATTTAATCTTCATACACAAACTATCCAATCTAACTGGGGAAGGGAGAATGGACCTATTAGTGCCTTTCTCTTCAGACACCCTTGCCCCCAAACACAACTTAAGAAACATACTATTAAAGAATCCAAAAAAACACAACAGACAACAACAACAAACAAGCTTATTATTATTATTATCCTAAAAAAATGAAGAACATTGATACATGCAATATAATCCATCTTATAGCTTTCTTTTAACATAGTCATTCCATTGTGTGAATCACATCGGGGAATTCAATCTTTTAAGTTAATATGCAACCCTATAACACAAAGAAGCTACTTTTTTTCCCAACAATTAAGTATGAGACTTTATAAGAACATATAAACAAAGAATACTTTAAACTTAACAATCTGAATCATTTATGTCAGAAGTAATCTAAAATAGTTTAAACAAAGGTTAAACTATGCATCACAAACTAACCAGAATAAATGAAGTAATTTGGACTTGTTGGGTGCTCGGGCCTGTGAGGAGGTGCCACTTGGGATGTTATTTTCGGCGGGCAATGATGACCCTACGCTCAGTACTATCTGAGCCCTCCTCATGAACTCTGATATCTGTTATAGGTGCTCGGGTCTGTGTAACCCGAGTATCCTCGACCCTAACCAGGTGAGGTCGATTCTTTTTCTCTGAAAATTTTCTTCATCAGGTGCCCCCTAATGCGGCCTAACACGTGTCGTTGCATCATTAGTAATTAAAAAAACACCCATAACAGTTTCTCCCAGTCGAGGACTTAGGTGGCCTCTTTTACCCAAATCCGAAGACTCCATCTGAGCTAGACTTCACCTACCTTGGGAATCTTACTCTTGTGCCTTAAGTTTCATTCATCAAGGGAGACTGCACCAAAATGAAATTAATTATTTGACCATTTTGTGTCATTTTGCAGTTTCCTCAGTTCAAGATCGTTAACCTCTTAGGAGTGAGGGCATTAATGGCGCGTGGATGCGCATAAAGGAGCCTGACTCCCTATCGCTTCATTCCTGATGCATCGTTTCATCCTTGTGGTTGATTGGATGACATTTGGTCTTCCATAATCCTCTTGTTGATCTGTGAAATGGCCGTTCATTGATTGTTGGTAGGTTCAACAGTCGCTATCATGGCCCCTTAAATACTCCAATTAAACGAGTGGTTTCCTCCTTCAATTAAAGCCTATAATTAGGCAGTATTCCTTTTATTTTCCTCCATCCTTGCCTTCTTGAAGAGTCGAGTTTTAACCTAATCTGGATGAGACCTTTATCTTGAGCTGCATAGTTGTTCTGACTCTTATTCCAAGCGTTGTATCCCTACTAGCTTTTACTGGCCCGAGCTTGTGATCCTGATATAAGGTGGGCCTCGATCCTTTTTTAGTGGAGTTGATCTTGTCTATCGTGTCCTTTATAAAGCCTTAGAGTGTGCTCCCATTCGAGAGTTCTGATCCGGCGAACCTTCCTCATATTAGGGGTATACTTTTGACATTTCGTCAAGCACGCCTTATCCTGGTTGGGCTTTTTCTTGGTCTGGAAACCCAGAAGGCAAGTTGTATTCCTTTGGTTTTTAGTTAGAGGACTTTTCCTTTATCATCTATCCAGACGTTCGTACTCTAGATAAATCCTTGAGTTGAAGCGCTCATCCATGTCCCTGATGTCAAGATTGCCTAGGGTGAGGCTTTACCTTAACCCTGTCAGATGGGCACAAGTGCTTGGCGGTCATTACTTTTCGTGGTCTAGCCAGGCGTTCTTGCTCTGGCAGACATCTTTCCTTGATGTCTAGCTAGGCGTGCCTACTCTACCTAGATTCTTAAATCCCGTCTGTGAGCATGAGTGCTCGACAAACATATCTTTTTACCTTGATGTCTATCCAGGCGTGCCCGCTCTGACTAGATCTTTGAATCCCGTCTGTGAGCATGAGTGCACCGCAAACATATTTTCCTAATGTCTAGCTTGGCGTGCGTGATCTGGCCAGACCCTTGAATCCTATCTACGAGCATGAGTGCTCTGCAGAGTTCACTTTTTACCTTAATGCCTAGCTAGGCGTGCGTGCTGTGGCTAGATCCTTGAATCCTGTTTGCGAGCATGAGTGCTCAGTAGACATCAATTTATGCCTAATGTCTAGCTAGTAATGCCTGCTCTGGCTAGACCCTTGAATCTCATCTGCAAGCATGAGTGCTCGAGATACATGTTTCCTTGATTTCTTAACAAGCGTGCCTGCTCTGGCTAGACCCTTGAATCCCGTCTGTGAGCTTGAGTGGTCGAAAGACGTCATTTTTTGTATTAATGTCTAGCCAGGCCTGCTTGCTCTAGCTAAACCCTTAAATCCCATCTGTGAGCATGAGTGCTCGGTAGACGTCTTTTCTTATTGTCTAGTTAGGCATGCCTGCTCTGGCTAGACCCTTAAATCCCGTATACGAGCATGAGTGCTCGGCAGACATTACTTTATGCCTTAATGTCTAGCCAAGCGTGCCTGCTCTGGCTAGACCCTTGAATCCCGTCTTTGAACATTAGTTCTCGGCATACATCTTTCCTTAATGTCTAGCCAGGCGTGTCTGCTCTGGCTAGACCCTTGAATCTCGTCTGTGATCATAAGTGCTTGACAAACATCACTTTTTACCTTGATGTCTAGCCAGGCGTGCCTGCTCTAGCTAGACCATTGAATCCTATTTGTGAGCATGAGTGCTCGACAAACATCTTTCTTTGATGTCTAGCTAGGCGTGCCTACTTCAGCTAGACTCTTGAATCTCGTCTACTAGTATGAGTGCTCGACATACATCACTTTATGCCTTGATGTCTAGCCATGCGTGTCTACTCTAGCTAGACCCTTGTATCCCGTTTGTGAGTATGAGTGCTCGACAGACATCTATTTTCGCCTTGATTTCTAGCCAGACGTGTGTGCTATGGCTAAACTCTTGAATGACGTCTATGAGCATGAGTGCTCAACATACATCATTTTTTAATCCCGACTGGTGGAATAGAGCACCATGCTATACATCACTTTTTAATCCCGACTGGCAAGCTAGAGCACCACACCAGTCATCACTTTTTAATCTCGACTGGCGGGCTCGAGTACCACGCTAGTCATCACTTTTTAATCCCGACTGGCGAGATCGAGCACCACGCTTGTCATCACTATTTAATCCCGAGTGGCGGGCTAGAGCACAATGCTAGTCCTAACTTTTTAATCCCGAGTGGTGGGCTAGAGCACCACGCCAGTTATCACTTTTTATCTCGATTGGCGGGCTTAAGCACCACGCTAGTCATCACTTTTGAATCCTGAATGGCACGCTAGAGTACCACGCCAGTCATCACTTTTTAATCTCGAGTAGCTGACTAGAGCGTCACGTCAGTCATCACCTTTTTAATCCCGATTGGCGGGCTCGAGCACCACGCCACATCACTGTTTAATATTGACTGGCAGGCTAGATCACCACGTCAATCATCACTTTTTAATCCTGACTTACGGGCTAAAACACCACGCCAATCATTTCTTTTTAATCCCAACTGTCAGCTCGAGCATCAGGCCAATCATCACTTTTACTCTCATCTGGCTGGTTAAAACATCACACCAGTCATCACTTTTTAATACTGACTGGCAGGCTCGAGCACCACAAAAATCATCACTTTTTAATTTATAGGCTAAAGCACCATGCCAGTCATCATTTTTTAATCTTGACTGGCAGGCTAGAGCATGACACCATTCATCACTTTTTAATCCTGACTGGCGGGCTCGAGCACCACACTAGCGTGCTTGAGATGAACACCAATCATCACCTTGGAGACTTGCAAGATAACCAGAAACTCATTAGAAAATATCTTTAGAACATCTTATATTTTTCCATAAAAGTAGATTCACTAAAAAAATACCTTATAAGAGGTTAATCTTAAATAAGATGATTATTTGAGTAGAAAAAGGAGACCTATTATCTGACTAATGTCAATGAGTACATGATCTTCGTCATTCGCTACACCGAGGTGGAGTGTCGAAGACATTCGATTTTTTGTTTCCTGATCTTTTACCCTTCATTTTCTTATTTGGGCGTCTCTCTTTCTGAGCTTCATCTTTGCCTTGATGGCGGTACCCCCTGAGCGGGTTCCTCCTGGGGGTTATTGCTCGGGCAGCGCGCCGGTTGCGAGCTTTTTTCCTATGTGTTTTTACACTTTATACGGGGGCTTGAGAGGAACACGCCCGTGTATTTCATCGTGAATAACCTGTTCTACAAAAAATCAGAGCAAGGAGTCTCATGACAGTCCATACCCTCTCATTGGGGCTTCATGTCCTGGATTTGTTCACGCGCCCGTGTACCAGTCTTTGCACAGCTTTCATTCTTCCATTTCACCTGAACCGAGACATGGGATCCGGGAGCTGCCTAGCCTAGATTTTCATTTCACCCGTTGTGGAGGATTGGGCCGGGGTTCTGTATTTCAACAGGGAATGTTTCTAGACCCGTTTACCCATACAATGTGGTTTTTCTTCGCCTGAGCTAGAGCTTTGAAAAATTGTTGTTGGCAAAATAAGGGCACCAAGGAGTAGGGTGGAGGGTGTCCCACCAATATTTTCCTCCATCCTCCACAGCTGCTTACATACTTCCCCCAGAGGATCCTTCAGAGGCCACTACCTTCGTTCGCTCTCCGACGACCTTATTCTCCTCCTTTGTCCTCCTAGGATGACCCCAACCAGAACCTTACAAAAGAAGAGCACTTGGCCTTGTGAAGTTTATTTCTATTTGGTCACGGTTTCTTCAAGGTGTGACAGTTCCTCTAAGTTAGGGAGTCACCTTACTTTCTAACAAATAGCTTTCCCCTATGGTTCTGTGAGTGCGTTGCGACTCCGCCTGCAAGCCTTTGAGTCAAGAGGACAATTCACGTGCAAGAGAACATCATGATTTGAATGGTATCTGGCATCCCTCTCATCCCGGACTTCGTCGATGTAGGGGTGCCAAACTCATCCTCTCTTTGCGGGAAAAAAAGGTTTCAAATGATTTAAAAAGGAATGACTTTACAGTCATTTTTTATAGACGGCACTAACTATTTTGCTGAAAACCTCAACAGTACGAATTCTTTTATACTTGCTAAGTGTGTGCGTCCTCATGACCGGGGGATTTGCAGCATTGAAGTTACATCTGTTCTCCCTTCTAGTTGGAGCTCCTCACGACTCCGGTATCTAAACAGTGAGGTGGCATGCAATCTCTCATCCACGTTGGGTTCTCAACCTGAAAGTTTCACAACACATACAAGGAACTAGAAAGATGAAGAAAACTGGGGGTGGTTTCCTCGTCAAAGAGCCGTTGATGCCAAAGTCAATATTTTCCTTAGGGGAGAATGGGCCTACCTCTTGTGTCGATTAGTGGAAGTATTTATACTTCAGTACTTGGGTGGGAGGAAACAATCGAAGAAGCCTCTTGGAGGTGTGTTGGAGAAGATTTGATTGACACGAAGCTTGTCTTGACTGTCGCTGATTGGACGGAAGGGATGTGACCTTGACATAAAACAATAAACATTTATTGTCGATGTGTTTTTGAGGCGATGGTTCAGAGAATGATCTGACATTCTGTCATGGCGATTGGACTTATTGGGTGCTTGGGCCTGTGAGGAGGAGCCACTTCGGATGTTACTTTTGGCGGGCAATGACGACCCTACACTCTATACTATCTAAGTACCCTCATGAACTCTGATCACTTTTATAGATGCTCGAGTCTGTGCAACCTGAGCATCCTCGACACTGACCATGTGAAATAGTGCAAAAGAAGCTTTGCCTCACAACGGAACGTGGCAGTCAAAGAGGAAGTGGATAAGCTTTTAAAGGCCGACTTCATCTAGGAGGTAGGCTACCCATAATGGCTGTAAACATAGTTTTGATGAAAAAGAAGCCCAAAAAATGGAGGATCTGTGTTAACTTCACAGATCTGAACAAAGCCTACCTAAAAAATAATTATCCGCTGCCAAGGATAGACCAGATGATGGATGTAACCTCAGGGCATGAACTCCTCAGCTTATGGATGCCTATTCAGGATATAATCTGGTGAAAATGTTCCAATCTGATCAAGAAAATACTTCATTCACCACTAAACAATGTATTTTATATTATAAAGTAATGTCCTTTGGCTTGGAAAATGCAAGTTCAACTTACCAGAGGCTTGCGAACAAGATATTTCATGAGAAAATCAGAAGGACAGTGGAAGTTTACATGGACGATATACTGGTTAAGAGCATCAAATGGCAGGATCACATCAAAGATCTTGATGAAGCCTTTTCAATCCTGAGAAAAGGCTGCATGAAACTCAACCCAGAAAAGTGCACTTTTTGAGTAGCTGCAGGAACATTTCTAGGACACCTAGTGACACAATAAGGAATTGAAGTTAACCTAGACCAAGTGAAGGCCATCATGGAGATGAAATCCCCTAAAACCCATAACAAAGTATAAAGTCTGACAAGAAAGTTAGTGGCTTTAAACAAATTCCTTTTAAGGTCAACGAATAAGTGCAATCTGTTCTTTGTGAAGCTCAAGAAGAATTACATTGACAACTGGGATGGGGAATGCAAAGACGTTGTTAAAAAATCAAATAGTATCTGACGACTCCGCCGTTGCTTTCAAAGTCGCTTCCTGGTGAAGAGCTACTTCTGTAAGCAGCGGTCTCACAAACAATAATAAGCGTCATTTTAATCAGAGAGGAGGAAAGAAAGTAGAAACCCTTTTACTCCATGAGCAAGAATTTAGTGATTGTCGAAGTCTCATATAAGAGGATGGAAAATTTGGTGTTGACCGTTGTAGTTGTGGCAAGGAAACTGATACCCTACTTCCAAGCTCATAGCATAAATGTGTTAACAGAATTGCCTGTTAGAAATCCGTTACACTCGCCAGAGATAAGCAAAAGGATGACAAAGTGGGCAATTGAGCTTGGACAATACGAATCCACTATGAGCTAAGAACATTAATCAAAGGGCAAGTATTGGTTGACTTTGTAGTAGGCTTCACTCATAGTGAATATGATGAAAGTAAAGGGCTGCAAGAGAAAATAGAGAACGAATCCTTGAAACTCTATGTTCATGGGGCCTCGAATAACTAGAGGGGCCGGTGCGGGAATAAGTGTGGAAACCTCGTTCAAAGAAACTCTTGAGTATTCTATCTCTTTTGGGTTAATGCATCGAACAATGAGGCATAATATGAAGCCTTGATAGCAGAAGGCAACATGCTGCCAGAGCTTGAGGTAATGGAAGTAAAAATATTTTGTGATTCTATGCTAATTATAAAATTGGTAACGGGAGAATTTACAGCAAATGATACAAGGATGATCGAATATTTATGAAGGACTAAATACCTATTGAATTTGTTGAAGAACTATGAGATCCATTGAATACAAAGAGCTGAAAACAATCATGCAGATGCATTGACAACTCCCGTACAAAAGGAACGTGCTGATGAAATTTCTCGAAGAATAAAGTTTAAAGTTTTCGTTGCAAAACGTAGCATATATAGAAGTCGAGGTGGATCCTAGCTAGTAGGATGTCATAATCCATTATCTAGGAAAATGAGAATTACCCGAAGATAAACATTTGGCAAGAAAAGTTCAGCAAAAGATTTATCGAGGCCATGGTTCTACAATGAGCCTAAGTCCTTGAGAAAGGACTGCACTACAATGGGCAGCCGTTCTCTAAAGGAATTTGGGGCCATGGTTCTACAGTGAGCATGTGTCCTTGAGAACAGACTACACTACAATGGACAACAGTTCTCTAAAGGAAATCAGAGCTAAAAAGATATAGGGACTTCTCGAGTTTGAAGTTCTCCACTTTCAGAACGACTGCTCATTGGGCTTGTTTCACTACGATAGCTAAGCCCTAATCCTTTTTAGTTGCCCAATTTTAACCTGGAGTCCAGAGACTAGGCCACGACTCTGAATAAGCTTTGTACGAAGACCAATCATGGTTTGTTCATAGAGGATGTGATACTCCTGAATGGCTTTATGATGGATAAGAGCCTGATAAAAAGAACAAGAAATGAACAAGTATGAGGAAACAATAAAATTTAAAAAATAAAAAGCAAAACAAGGAAGAAAAAGAGTTACCCAGTTTAAGTCGTGGCTTAATGAGCTGATGAGCTCGCGAGTGTTCATGTTTTAGGTTGTTTGAGTATCCGCATCACACATGATGCCGCGAGAAATTATGTGGCCAGCTTGAGCATAATTTAGGAAGCTCACCGAGGCTGGAACAAGAGGTGCAACAGTGAACCGTCTCAACCTCCAAGAAATGGACTTCTCAACATTTTCCTGAGGGGATCAGGAACGAGAACAGTTTCCCGTTGACCAGTCGGAGGAGGTGACAGAATGGGCAACACCATCTTCACGTTGGATGGTGGGATCTAGGGTCAATGTGAATTTCCTTTCAAAATTTTACGATATAAGTGAGCCGAAGCTTAGTTAAACCTAAACCTAGGTTATATCGTCTCTTCATAGCTTCAAAGCAAAGAACGACCTTATATGAATCTGGGATGAACTAAGAAGGGGCTAAACGGTAGTGGCAAAAGAATTCTTAGAAAAGTGAGAAAACGGGAAATCTAAAACCTAAAGTTATGGGGTGTATAACAATTTTGGAAGGGGACCTACAAGGAACACCTGATGCCCCACTTTTCCCAAGGGAACATAGGACATAAGGAGGAAACACATCTTAGTAAATGATCATAAACTCGCTCAACTCAGGCTCAGCCCTAATCCTAGGAACAGTAGGAGAGAATATGAGTTTTTCCATCATGTTTCTGAAAAATGGAGAAAAATACTAAGTAAAAGATGGAAATAAAAATATGGCAAAGAGGAAATGGAAGGAACTTAAGAGTTTGAAAGTAAGAAGTGAAAGAATAATGAAGACGAAGGATACAAATAAGCCATAAACGTGAAACAAAACTCCAAACCACTCCAAAAATGTCAAGAGGCATGTTGAAAAGACGCCAAAGCATGAAAGAACACACTGAAAAGGAGTGACTGAAAATGTGTGACTAAAAAGGCGTGACAGAAATAGATCGTCGCAACGATTGGCAAAAAGGTGGTGATAGTCTAAAGAAAAGAGTAAGTGCAGTATTCCAAAAAGTGGCCTGGGAAACAACTTCACATGTTCCTAAGAAACGCGCAACGAGAAGCTGAAATGTTAGAAGAAAAAGTAATCATTACACATCGGCAAATGAATTTCGTTGGTGTAACGGGGGCCAATGAACAGTCAAAACTCCATTTTATGCGTGGAAAATCCATACCGAAGAGTTAAAAAGGAAATCTGATCGAATGAGAGCAGTTAGGTAAGTTTGATAGTTATAAAAGAGATCTCATAGAGGAATATCCTTTGTAACGGTCAGATTGGTATCTTAGCCGCTTCCAAGGCTTGCAATGGAAAGAGAATTTTATTATCATTCAGTTATCATTTTATGTATAGATAAGTGGATGTACAACCTTAAAAATCAATTGAATACAAGCTTAACTCTACTTTGGCTCACTTTCTCCCTTTCTCTCTCTCATTATTGTTCGTATTATTCTTTTTTAGATTTTTCTGTTTCAAAAAAAACCTTTACAAATAGTTTCTTTGAGAGTCCATATTATGCATGAGAGATGTACCTCCCAGTTTACTATTTTCCATAGATAGAAAAAGAGTTGGTAGCCACAACACTTGAGAGAATATAACAATGGTTAGGAGAAGAAATCATGTCTGTATTTGGAAGAAAAATCGTGGATGTAAAACTTCAATTATAAAGTTTAAGAGAAGGTTAATTTTGAAAGAAAAATGACATGTGACGTGTAAGTGACATTTTTAACTGAGATTCCACAGCCATGGGAGTCTTTTGATGGACGAAGAAAATTTAGGTACCATAATTGGAAGAGTTAAAATTTATGAGGGTAAAGTGATTTTGGGTTAAAGTACGAGGGAGGGAGTCTTATGATATTAACCTTAGAAATAATATATGAACATATTCTATACCAATTACTATCTATTTATACTTCATAATATCCATAATGTATAATATATCTACAATCTCTACTATATTCAATGAGCCTTATGAGGGAGAAACTTTTAATTTCTCATGTTATCTCCTAAAAATATAGTACAAGTTAGGTGTTTCACTTTTTCCTCATTTAATTCATATATTGAATTTTTTTTCTATTCCATAATAATTTGTTTAAATTGTTAGCGAACCTAAATGGTATAATATTATATATTAAAAATGAATCTCCTTCAAGATAAAATTTGAGATCTTTTGTACAACGAATTTCTCTTTTTAAGTCACTAATAAATGTTTACTAGAATTTTATAAATTAAATATGTTTTAGTACTTATGTTATTGGTGTCAAGAGTAATGCTAAGAGTGTCAAGGACCGGCCCATTCTGAAGCCCACTGCTTAGTTGGATATTACAAGCTCAGTCAGCAAGCCAAGCTAGACTACATCACATGGGCAACATTGCTTACTCACCATGCTTAGTCAGCATTCTGTGAGAGGAAATATTCGTCACGAGTCTCTCCTCATTCTCCTGAATAGATTTGCTTCTCATCATCTCTGTAATTATTCCCTTCATTGTTAGATTTCTCTAAGCTCACTATAAAGGAGCATGATGTAAAGAATTGCAATAATATATAGAAACGAATTCTTCAGTCATTTTATAGCTCTACTCTTTAGCTTAATTTTACATTTAAGTACAAAATCTCAAAACTCAATTTGGTATTAGAGCCATCAAAGCTCGATAAGCAAAATTGGCATACTCTTAAAACTCCTCTCAAAACCCTTTTGCCAAAACCCTAAGATCTACTCTCTCTATTAAATTAGACAGAGACAACTATATACTCTTGAAATCTCATATTGTGCCAGCCATCATTGGCCATGGCCTGAGTGACTATATTTTGAATGTACAGTCCAAACCAACCCAATATCTTGAGGATGGAACACTAAACCTAGATTTTATACATTGGTCAAGAAATGACCAACTCCTATTAAGCTGGTTGAGATCTACTATGAGTGACAGAGTCCTAGAATATGTGTTTCAGTATTAAACTTCATACAGTCTTAGGGTGTGCGCTGGAAAGAACCTACACCAGCAGGCCTAAGGTAAAGTTGTTGAGTCTGAAGAACTCCATCCACATTACCAGGAAAGAAGGCAAGTCAATTGCTGGCTACTTTGACACAATGAGGACGATTGGAGATCATCTTCTAGCTGCAGGAGATCCCACCCATGAGCAAGATCTTATGCTTCATATTTAAATGGCCTACCTCCAGAGTATGATCCAATACCTGTTAACATTACCTTTAGAATTGATAATCTTATTGTAGACAAAGTTCAATCTATAATTCTAATGCTTGAGTCTTGGCTAGAAAAAAATAACTTAGAAATAGCTGCAACCTTAAGGCACAAAATACAAACAATTTTAATAACTATACCAAGAAAAATAACTCAAACCAACAATGGAGTAACCCTAGACCTTATGCAAGGGGTTAGATGAACACCTCGTGAGGAGGTAGAAAAGGAACAAGAGGAGGCAGAACCAATGGAAGAGTCACTTGCCAAGTATATAGTAAATAGGATCATATAGTAGCTTACTGCTGGTTCAGATTTGGCAAAACATACCAACGAAGACCTCCAGCTCACTTTAGCTATGTATAGAGTTCTATTTCTCAAGTTCAATACCTCAATTAAATCCCAATTTCAATGATGGTTTCAACCCTTCAGCTAGGGGTGTTCAAAACCAAACTGAACCGAACAAAAAATGATCGGTTCAATCATTTCTTTATATACGTTCATTCGAAAAAATTGCCGAACCGAAGTTTCAGCTCGGGTCAAAATTTTGGTGGCTTTCGAACCGAAACTTTAAATTTATATATTTTTTTATTTTTTATATATAATTTCTTATAAAAACCGAACCGAAGCAAAATTTTAATTTTGAATTTGTTTTTTCAATAATAGCATTTAAAAATTATTTCTCCAAGTCAATGCGTGGGAACTCTGTCTTAGTGATTGATGGTAGAAGAACAAAGTCTTCCTTTTTCAGACAATCTCCTTTATGTTTCTGCGACTCCTCTGACCATTGGGCTACCTTAACTTGATCTTCTATCACACTCGAAGTGGGAGTCATGGTCTCTAAAATATGAATGAATTGATTACTTCTTTACAATCCCATCACGCAGCATGATGCATGTATGCAAAACACAAAGATGAAGTTAGAAGTGAAA
>QANY01013855.1:0-13400 GCA_003255025.1 Datisca glomerata
AACTAAGAATGGTGAGAAATTTATTGATTATGTATTGAATTTTCTATTGTTGATCCTTGCAAGCGGTTGATCAAAGATAAGAAAAAAAAGTATGCGTAAATTCACTACATAATAACTTAAGCTTTCCGGATTAGTGACAACATTTAAGGCTCATGTATTAGGATTATTGAACGTAAAGTCCTATATTTAGTCAAAAATTAAAGGTTGCAGGTTAACTAAAGCTGTAAAAAGAAGAACCTCATTTAGCTTGAGTAGCAATTTACTAAATTAAACTTTGTATTAAACTCAATAACCAAGACTCCTCATATCTTTTAATCTTAATTATTTGCTTAGAGATTTGCTCCAATGTCCATGCGTGGTGTTAACCATTAGATCAAGATTTTAAAAAATAATGAAAAGATTCTTGTTGGATTTAGAGTTGGCCTCTGATCAATACTGTCTGTAGATGGTCCCCATTTATTTGGGATGTAATCACTTAAACTATCTTCTAACTTTGTTTACTTTAGTAATTCTTCCAATTATATTCTACTGATCATATCTAATAATTCTATTTATCATTTATAAGTGTATTAGTATTCACAACAAGTATTTGTCTTTGAATAAACTATGTCAAACAAAGTTTTGTATGAATCTTTGTATGTAAAACTACTCAAACAATAACAATACAGATCCGGGATATATGTCAATTGCTGAAAGAATCGATCATATAACACAGTTATAAAATACCGTAACCATTTTTATTTAAAACATGATTTAGATTCTAATTACTCGAACGCATTAAACCTTAAATTGTCCCGATAAACCATATATTATGTAGTATTCCATGTGTAACTAAAATGATCCGTTATCACTAGCTAGTTAAGCTTTTAACAAGAATAATTCAGAGATTGGAGAACAAGAGAAAAGCCAAGTCTTTCAAGATGTACTATTTATCATATATAACAACACAAAGTTCAGACTCCTAGAGCTCTCTTTAAAAGGACCAGCTACTTCAACAGTACTATACTCAAATTGATTCCCTAATTGTCAGTAATTAATAAATTTTATTGTGATTACAGGCTCAGTTAAACATATATCTTAATTAACAAACACTGTTGAATTAAACTCATAACTAAGCTTCACACTCTTTCATGAACTTAACACCAAAAGTAAACTGTTTCCTCATATTATGTAATTGAAGCAAGATCTGCGTGAAAGATATTGTTTTGTTCACTTCCTTTTTAAGGTATGTGGTTGTAAAATAGTCAAAGTACGAGAAGATTTCAAGAATTTTAAATTTTAGCTGCTCCAACAAGTATGCATTGAATGATTTAAATGCAAAAATTTAGTAGAAATCCTCAGATCACGTTGATATATACCAATAAATTTTCCAAATTTAGTAAGCACAAATTGTCAAATTCAGCTACAAATTATTATCTCAAAACATAAAAAACAAAACGGTGGTATGAAGAGAAGTAATCTGAACAAAACGACATACCTAGAGCTTGAAAATTCATATAGTTTTCCTCTGGGAGAGAAGATAATAAGTGCAACTTCAGCTTCACATAGAACTGATAACTCAAAAGCTTTCTTCAGCAAACCATTCCTTCGCTTAGAAAATGTCACTTGTCTGCTTGTTGCATTCTCTATCCTCTTCATCTCAGTCTTTCCCCTCACCATTCTCACACCTCCAAGAAAAAAGCCACAAACAAAAATTAGCTTAATTTCAGACCGGGTATGCGACCACCGATACCGACTAAATCAATTTACACCAAGTCTTGACATTTCCAGTTGGAAAAACTCAAGGAAAAAAAGGCAGAAGATTATAGATTTTAAGACAATTATTACATAAAACTAACTTACCAAAAATGAAGAAATTGTACTCAGAAAAGAAAACCCAGATATGGAAAATGGTAACTTTGAGAAAACTTGAAAGGACATTTAGAGGAAATAGCTAGATCTAATCTAATCAAGTAGAAGTAGAACACATCTATATATGTAACTTTTTGATTTCAGACCCACTTTCCATAAATAGAAAGGGACAATGAAAATCTGATTAAATTGACAAAAATAGAAGAAAAAAATCTATAGTTTCTTTCCCTCTAAACTAAATTAACGACATAATCGCACACAAACTGAAAAAAAAACCCCAAAAGATTAAAGATGAGAAATGAGAGATTCATTACCCTAATTTTTGGGTCTATGGGGGAAGTAGAAGTGGAGTCTATACAAGAAACAAGAACCCTAGAGAAGAGCATATATATATATAGTTATATTTATATATTATTAATAAAATAAAAAAGTGGAAAATATAAATGATGAAAGACAATGAGTTTGAAGAACCTGATCTCTTTCTTTTTTGGGTAAATTCAGAAAATAAAATAGACACCTCCCAAAAAAAGAAACCAACCAAAACAGAATAGATACTGCCCTTCACCATTACTCACAAATTTACATGTAAACCCCTCAAATTGCCCCTTTTTTCACCTTCTTCCTCGGTTGCACACAGAACTCAGTGCTATCTTCCTATCAAACGACGCGTGGGTTGTTGTCGACTGACAACTTCTCCAACCGGTGACACTTGGAGAGGAAACTAATTCATTTGAGGCGAGGAACAGCAAACATTCTTGTCGGTTGCCAGTTAATCTGGGGCATGTTGTTTTAACCCTTAATAAAAGTTGCAGGCAAATTTGGAGCACTCGGCAGGCATCATAATAAAGGAGTTCCTTTCATTGGTGCTTTAAAAAGAATTGTTTGTCCGTACGTCTGTTAACGATAAGTCGAGGTGTTCCGTACTATAATGTCAGATGTGGACCAATGGGATGATGACACGAAATCACCTCGGGGAATATAGTCGGACCGTGTCACGTGGCTGGTCCTAAGCTGCCGACTGTCATTTTTTATTTCTTCCCTATTTTCTATTAAATATTTATTTTTCTTTCAATGAGAATTTTTTATTTTTTTACTCTCATTTGAAGTATGTCTCTTTTTATAGGTTTGGTTGAGTCAGTTGGTGCGCACTAGTGTAGGAGGCTTTACACGTCAAGGGTTTTTGAAGATATTTTTCTTCCTTGGACTTTTTTTGTTTCGAAATTTTCTCACAAGGAATAGACAAGTTTTTGTGTTGTTTTAAAAAATAACAGTTTTTTAATAATTTTAGTTAAATAGTAAAAATTTTAATCTATCAATAATTTTATATTAAAATGATCATAATCTATATATATTGTATTTGATGATTTTTTTGATATATTAAAGATATATAGATGATATATCGATTTGAAAAATACTAGAATTAATGATGTAATTAATACTCAAAATTTAAAATACATAATTATATATAGTGTGTTCGATGATTTTTCAGGTATATCATAAGGATATAGAAGATAAACCGATTTGAAATATGTTAGAATTAATTATGTAATTAATGCTCAAAATATAAAATATAAAATTTAAAATATATAATCTATATATTGTGTCTTTGATGATTTTTCAGGTATATCAGCGGTATATAGATGATATACCAATTCGAAAGATGTGAGAATTAAGGATGTAATTAATGTTCAAAATTTAAAATTTGAAATACATAATCTATATATGGTTGTTTGGTGATTTTATGGATATATCAGAAGTATATAGATGATATACTGATTTGAAAGATGATATATCAATTTTTTCGGGTATATCAGAGATAAATAGATGAAAAATTCAACCGTATAACTTTAAAAATTGCCTATATATTATGAAGAAAGAAGATACATGGCCTAAACTGATTTTTTTAAGTTGTTGAATATTCAGTATTGATAATGTCATTAATTTAAAAAAAAATTTCTTTAACAAATATTAGTTAATATTAAAAAAAATATAATCAATAATTAATTATCTTACACGATAGTGTGCACTTAGATTATTTCATCTATTTTTTCTTAATTTTTGTCGACTTTAGCTTCTTATTCCCCATTTTCCCCAATTCCTAGGGTGTCTTGCTAAAATCAGTCAATATTTTCTATTATAATTCCTCTCTTGTTCTCTCTTCAGCCCTATTGATTTAAAGTTTCTATGCTTTCAGTATGTTAATCATAAGTTTCAGCTGATAAATCAGATTCACTATGCAATTTTTTTATGTACTTAGTCAATTAATGTTAAAGGGCTAAAGGGTCATTTTTTCCATAGATCTGATTCTATTTGTTTTTTTTTGTTTAGACATTGAACAGATCATAATAGTTCTGAGCGACATTATTTTGAGAGGGGGATGTTTGAAAAGATGTTGGTTTGGGTCCATTGCTACTCTTGCTGTTGCTTTGGGTTCCGTTAGGTTTTTATCGAGCATGACTATGGCCAAGCTCTAACCAAAAGCCTTATGCTCTTTGAAGCTGAGGGATCTTGTTATCTCCCTCATAATTCATCATAGAATCTCATTGAAAGGTAATCAAGTCTTTAAGTTGGCAAAGCTAGTGGCGTAAATCTCTAACGGATATAAGTGAAACGGATTGGAAAGAAGCTGAAAAATGACTATTTAAAGCCTTAGCTCCAAGGATGATAAGCCAAAGATTAATACACTGCATCAACACATTTCTCAGCAAAACAAGATTGGAAAGTAGTAGTTCAACCAGCTTAGTTACACATGTTAAGTTATCAATCTCTAGTAACTGGTTAGAGACAGATTGAGGTTAAAATTTGTTGCTAACTCTTCTCCTGTACATGTAGTAGTTCTCTCTATAAATACCATAATTCTTTCCTTATTTCAAGCAATGAAAGAAAAGATTCATTTTTCAATTCTACATTGCTGCAAGAACTCTGATTCTTTCAATTCTGTCATGGGATCGGAGGATAGCAAAAGACTCACATCCAATGGCAACCAGTATAGAAAGCAACATGATATCGAATGATACCACTACAACAACAACCAACACTGTTGGTTTACACAGTGTGTTTACAAATAATGTGAGTAGCTTCCTCTCTGTAAAGCTTAAGATGAGCAATTATTTATTGTCGAAGTCTCAAGTCATCGTTGTTATCATTGGGCATGATCTTGATAATATAGTATTTGGCACAACGTAGAAGACAAGTAAGAAACTGGTTGATAGAGGAGAAAATCCAGAATGGAGAACTTAGAAAAGGAAAGACCAACTAGCATTGAGTTGACTGAGATCCTCGATGACTAAATGTTTCTTGGAAAAGGTGACCCATTATAACATCTCAGGTGAAGTTTGAAATTATCTGAAATTGCATTTTACAAGCCAGCAAGAGCAAGATTAATGCATCTTAGGTCTTCAGTTCAAAATTGCAAGAAACAGCATATATAGTGGCAAAATATTGTGACGACCTTAGGAGAATCGCTGGAAGTCTTAATGCAGCAGGATAACTTGTAAATGATCAGGAACTGATCTTGTATGTGATGCTTGGGCTATGATTTTTATATATGGTTGTGAACATAACACCAAGATCTGAAGAAATTAACACAAAAGAGGTGCAGTCTCTCTTGATGTGCCATGAGAGTAGACTGAAAAGACAAATGACTAAAGGTGAAAGAGGTATCAAGATGAGTGTTAATATGACATTAGCAAACACGCCAAAAGGGAACGATGCAATGCAACAGAGAAACTTTTATCAGAATCATAGTTTTAACAAGAATTTGGAGACGGGTGCATTTTTTTGGGACAAGTAAATAGGGGGAACTTTAATAACAAAAGAGGTGGCAGGGGTAAAGGTGGCAGAGTAATCTGCGAAGTTTGTGCAAAGCCTGGTCATAAAGTATAGCAGTTTGCTATTATAGGTATAAAAAGAGCTCTGCAAATGCCTCACATCAGAATCAATTGACTGGTTCTTCTACTCCTTAGCATATAGGACCACTACTCATACTGCCTTTATGGCTTCACCATCTGCCTATATTGCATCCCCAGACGCAGTCAATGACTATGCTTGATATACTGATAATGCATCAACAAATCATGTTATTGTAGATCTTGAGAATCTTTCTCTTGCACAAGAATACAATATGGAGGAGAAAAGCTTGATGTGGGTAATGGTAAGACATCACAAATTACTCATATTGCATTATTACCTTCCTTGAAACTAAACTATCTTTTAAGAGTTCTTGAAATAAAAAAGAACTTAACTAGTATTTAAAAGTTAACACAAGATAATAAGGTATTCACAGAGTTCACGCTAATTCATGGTTTGCACGGAATTCTTATACTATAATTTACCTTTAATCTTATTTTGTTAGTTACTTCTAATAATATATTCTTATTATTTCAAATTATTTCTTTACTTTCGATTTAATTAGAGTTGTATGTACATAAAGACTTAAACATAAGAGAAAATATCTAAGATAATTCAAGAAAGACAGGATAGATATGGACGGTTATTTAAAAGCTATAAAATGAGAATTGGCATCGTACCTAATTAAGTGCATCCACACTAGAGTGAATCCATTGTCAAACGATCGAGCATCAACAGCCATAATGCGCGCGTGTATCAAAAGCGTGCTAATATTTTTAATATTTTTTGTGTTCTTTCTAATAATCATAAGGATACTTATCTTGGGCTTCCCATTGATTGGTGTAAGTCCAAGTCTTCTGTTTTTGTCTGTTTATGGAGAGAATGGAGAATACGACTTCTTTATGGAAGGCTAGCTTGCTGTCCTATGGTGGGAAGGAAATCCTTCTAAAGGCAGTCGCCCAAGCCCTTCCTAATTACATTATGAGCACTTTTAAGTTGCCTAAATATGTTTGCCAGAATTTACAAGCTGCTATTATGCATTTTTTGTGGTCTAGGGGTGAGGATTCTAAATGGATTAGTTGGGCATCTAGTCATAAATTGACCCTTAGTAAGGAGGATGGTGGACTTGGTTTTAGGGATTTGGAATGTTTTAACATTTCTTTATTGGCCAAACAATCTTGGATTCTTCTTAAAAACCCTAATTACCTTTGTTTTAAGCATCTTAAGAGCTTATACTTTCCTAATTGTGATTTTATAGAGGCTAGAGAAGGTAAATCTAGTTCACGAGCTTGGAAAAGTTTATGGTTAGGTAAGGAGATTATTAAGAAATTTATTTTTTGGAAAGTGGGTAATGGTGCTTCTATTAGTATCTGGACTCATAATTGGGTTCTTGATTTTAAGGATCTTTCTTTTTGTTATTCACCTTCTTTAAGCTTTGTTTCTGAGTTAATTTGCCCTAATTCTTATTCTTGGAATAAACCTCTTTTAGACCCTTCTTTTCCCCCTGGATAGTTAATAGTATTTTGGCTATCACTATACCTTCTCAGTTTTCTCTTGATTATTTAATCTGGCCTGCTAAGTTTGGTAATTTTACTGTTAAATCTTGTTATTATCTTATTCATGGTCAGCCTGTTATTGATTCTAGCATTGGTAATTGCTCTATTGTTTCTATCAATCCTAAGATTTGAATGATTATTTGGGATGCTAATGTTCCTTCTAAAATTAAACACTTTATGTGGAGGCTTATGCATGGTTACCATCCTACTCTTAATAACCTATTCAGAAAGCATATAGCCAGAGACCCTTACTGTCCTATTTGCTTGCAGAGTATTGAAACAGCTTACCCTGTTATCTTTGGCTGCGGGTGGAGTAGTTGTTGCTGGTTTATCACTAGCTTTGGCCTTTTCACCCCCCTGAGGAAGACATCTTCCAGATTACCTGATGACAAGAGAAATTTTTTGAAATTAAAGCTCACCCAGACGCTAATAAAGATGACCTTACTGTTTTTTTCTTCTATTCTTAGGAGATTTGGAAGAAGCAGAATCAATTTGAAGAAGCAGAATCAATTTGTGTTAAGAAAGAACACGTGCAACCCTAAGCTAACTTCTTCAATTGCAGTAAATGGTAGCTCTGAGTTCATAGCTTCGATGAAGAAATCGTACCTTTTTGATGTCTTAACACCCCCCGATCTGTTCAAAGTGAAGGTTTCCAATCGTCCTTCATCTTGGTTTGCGAGAGCCTAGGGGGGAATTTGGCTTGCTTGCGATGCGGCTCTCGAGTCTTTCAAATTCTTTAAGCTCTGATGGTGACTGAATAATTTTTAAAATAAGATTGGACGTTGAGAATGTATATGTCTGAAAAATTAAGATTATTTTATTTGTTAATATTTGTGATTGTTCTGATTTAATAGTGAGCATGTTAAATTACTTTATTTGTTTTAATGGAATACGTAAGAAAACGTTGTAGACATTATTGCCAAATTTCAGTTTAACATTGGACTAAAACATGTTTATGAATAATGATTATTTAATTTATAATTAGATGATCAACATAAATAATAATAAAAATATAGATTTTTCGTATACACTTATTAATTTTTCGACCAAACCATTATATTATGATACGTCGTATAGATTTTCATCAAATATTGTACATACAATTGAACCAATACCGCTCCAAGTGTATTAATATGGTCTACAATTTACAATATAAGATAATAATTGTTATATAAAAAACTGATGATTTTCAACTCAATAATCAAGATTATAGTACTAAAATAAATTTCTATCAAATTTTAATCATGATTTTAAGTAAAATTTAATTTATAGTTAGTCTAATATCAACAAAAAAAAATCTTTCCCAAGAAACAAATTAAGAAAGAACTACATTCAAAATGAAATATTAAAAACAACTCCATAAGTCAAAGCATGTAAATATAATATATTTTGTAACATAAAATATTGGGGACAACTCCATACACATATGTTGACCATATTTACATATGACCTGTCAAAAGATATGGACAAAATACTCGTGCATATCATAAATGTAATAACAAAATATTCACTCTTATTCACATCATCACATAGCATAATAATTCATCCATGTACACACAAAAAAAACTACTTTAGATCGATTCTCAATCCAATTACTACATCCCGTATTACTCCATGGACGATAGTCGATCTCCCATTTTCTACTGTAGAAAAAGAAATAAGAAAGTTCAATTTTATAGTAAAGGGAAAAAGAGATAGGCAATAGAACAAATGGAAAATAGTAAATCAATTAAAATACTTTAGAATTTGAAAGTGCTTTCAAGCTTACTATTTTCTTCTCACAAGGAATGTACAATGAGAAAATGAAGTTATTGATATAAAGAATTTACATATCATAAAACTATGAAAGCAACAACTAAAAAAGGAAAAATAATAATTTTTTTTGTGCTACGACATGGTCGAAGCAAAATACATCAAAAATACAAACAATAGCAATATAACATTATTTTGATTTTATTCAAATAAATTGAAAACAAATAGTATAGTGTTATATATTTCTATTCAATTCACATAAACACACATCATTATAGGTAATAATCACAGCTAAAACTATAATATGTTTAATTACACATGCTTCACACATGTGTATTGACTAGTATATACAAAAGGAATGAAGCAAACAGAGGAGGGAATTGGTCGAACTTGAACTTTGGAGAACGAAGCGACTGTTCACTTAAGGCAGAACTTCAACCTATTTTTGTGGGTATCATCATCTTTGATTTTTTACCTCCAATCATGTCTTTCTATTTTTCTTGTACAAGGGTTGAGAATGAAGCCTTTTATGTTTTCGTGGTTTTCTTTTTATTAGATTAATTCCTTACATGTGTTCCTCAATGTTTATGGATCTAACTACTTTAGATAATTGAATTGATATTTCTTTCCTCATTGATATCAAGTATTTTTGTAGTTAAAAATTGGTTTGATTTATCTATGCTTGGAACCCTAAGGATTAACATGCTATCTTTGATGCTCTAATTTTCATCAAATCGATACATTGAACGCTTATGTCCACAATCAATTGAAGCAAAGTAGATCATATTTAAGATTAATTTAATTAGGTTGAATTATTATATTTAAGAGTTGACATAGATTGATTTCGAGTTGTCACTCTAAAATTTTAGAATTAACTGGTAATTAGAGAATTTCTAGTAATTTTAATCACTTAAAATCTTTTTAAATTGGTTGTTCACTTTATCTTATTTATTAATTTCAATATTTCAAATTTGTTTTTGTTTGAACTAATTTAGAACTTTAATTCTCTTACATTGAGTTAAGCTTTCTTAATTCTACAAGTCCTTGTAGGTTTGAACTTGTAGCTTATTTCCTATATTAAACTATATTCGTGCGCTTCAAAGTATAATTAAAATTTACTCATTATAGCATATTAATCAGGTACTATACCTAGTGATCAAGTTAAGTCACTCTACGTGATAGAGTTAATGTACTATAGTATTTCTTAGCAAAGTGTGTAGATTCACTAGACTGTGAAAATAAGCATTATTATTTGACAATTAGCTTTACATCATTCCAGATAATAAAATGTCATCTACATAAAGCACAAAGAAAACTATTATATTTATTTATTTTTTGTACTCACATGATTCATTATGTCCTTGATCAAACTCAAAATATTGATTCCATGATCAAATAATGCTCCAAGTCATTAATGCATGCTTAAGTACACAAGTAGACTAATGCATCCTTTATTACATAATTGATGGCCTTGAGAAAAAAATCTAAAAGATTGAGCTATAAAGATGTTCATTCATGATCGACATAAGATAGCTTTCTTGATATCCATTTGCGATAACTCGTAAATGAGATGAGCTACAATAGATACAATATATCCATAGACATAAGAAGTTATTTTTTGAAAATTTCTACTATACTCAATATCCTCTCTGAGTATACCATTTTACACTAAGTCTAGCCTTGAACGTCTTGACCTTCTCGCTTTTGCTTGCATATCTCTTGCATCTAATCCGTTGGACACTACTACGCCTAATTCTTCTGACCTTCTATCTATGACTCGCTTTGCTTGCAAATCTCTGGCACACAATCCTCTCGAACCTTCTACAAGCTTTTATTCTCCATTAGATGTAATGGAATTATTTCGGCTTTCATTACTCGAAGCTAATGATTTACTTTGCATCATTTACAACTTATATGTATTTATTGGGATTTGAGTCATGTTCATCTTGGATGGACTTAAAAGTTTCTTTCTCGAACATGAATCTCTCAGCTGGTCGTGTTCCCCTCCCAATACGACATAATGATTTGGATTGAGCTCATATTTTACCATGATTACTATGTCAGACTCTCCTAAGAACATGCATTTCTCATAAGCATGAGAAATATTCCCGCTACAATAAAGTTGTGTTGTACTGGGAAGCACTTCATTGTTATTCTCTTAATTTACTAGATCGCATTAACTTCAAGACTTATTTTTTACCAACTAGAATGTGTGGCATAAACGTTATTGGTAATTCTTAGACGGTTGATTCTAGATGTTCATTTTAAAATGTAGTCTTCTTCTGAGAATACTATGTTTGTACTTACTAACACTTCTCCATTCTCACTACTATAAAATAAATAACCCACATTTCATTTTTGCATAGCCTATAAATGAGTGCCCTTTTGATATGCCATCTAGCTTAGTAATATTCTCTTTTAGCAAGTGTTCTAGACACACACATGTATGAAATTGATGAAAACTTGGTTTACAATCTTTTCATAATTCTTGTGGTATTTCTGGTATTGCCCTAAATAATGTTATATTCAAAGTTCATTATTTACAAAGCTAATTCTAAAAAAGAAAATAGGTCACTTAAATAAACATAAATCTCATCATGTTCGAAAGATATTAGCTTCTCGGTTTCCTAGAACTGTCAAAGAAAATTACGAATGTGATTAGTGATTCTAGAGTTTACACACCAAGATATAGGATTAGTCATTGTTCACTTCTTAATGAGATGCATGTTTCAACTCTTTATAGTTAAGAAAACCGTTTAGCTGGTTTTCTAGTATCCAATCTTCCCATAATAGAAGCACTTTGCGTTAGAGCTTGCTCCCTCTTTCTTACTTCGACCCAACTCTGTTTAGAGATATTTATCTTCTTTATCTCATTGGACTAAGCCTAAACCCAAAAGAAGAATTGTACTAGGTCACGTTTAACAAACTGCATCTTTTAAATTCTCTTAGATATCTAGAATTCCTAGTCCAGTTTGACTCGATTAAACATTTATGCATGTGCTATAGTTTGATCATGAACTGATATGAGGAATCTACTTAGGTTTACAAGACTACATCGATATAGGTTTCCCTATAAATTTGGCTATACGAATCTCTATCTCGTTAAAAGACCGACAACCTTAAGGATATGGTCCTTAACAATAGTTTCATTCACCATCCTAGTGTTGAACAATGCCCTATTCAAATATCTCACTAGAGATTGATAATTATATCAGTTTCCATTAAGAATAAATTTTCTATTTTTCCAACATATTGGTCAAGAAGGCCCATATGTAGCATAGATCTAAAACATAATCTATCTCTGTAGCCGGTAATAATTTGTATTCTCCTGAGTAGAACTCTAAGAAAGATCTAGAGTAAAGTTAATTAGGAAATTACTTTCTTGTTTTGGCAATTAGATTAAAGTCCTAGTTAATATCCATTAATGTCCACAATATTTTCAATCAATTGTAGATGTAATAGGGCTAATGGACAAAATGTTTACTTACTGAAAGACAACAAAAATTTCCATTAAAAATAGGCACATTCTAATTTAGGCATACATATTAAAACATGACAGCAAAACTAAAAAAATAGTCATGCGAAAAGTACGCAATGATATCTCAGCAATCATAAACATACGTTGCTTAGGCAGAATGCACATTTAAAGCCAGGTCAGATATCCAATCAAATTAATCACTAATTTGTTATTAATACCAAGAATTCCACTAATAATGTATTAATAGGTAATAATTAACTAACGTTATACTTTGACCTCTCGAAATGAGTACTAAGAACTACTTAAGCATGATATTATAGAAACGAATCAAGTGTAAAACATTATTTTACCTTCATGCTTGTATCAAGTGGATGACTCCTGCATAGGCAGATTGTTCCTAGTTATTTACTTATCAAGGTGATTTTCATGAAGATCATACTTGTAATATTTGATCGTTCAGATACCCTCCTTTAGAGAGCTTCTAAGATTGAAGACGAGATGCCCTAACACCTAACTAAGATCATACTTTATTTGTTAAAATATGTGAATTTTTGTAACCGTGAGTTACTAAGTTTCATTAGGTAATTATCCAACCTAATCATTAGTAACTTACCTTGATTAGTCAAGCATTTATTATTATTGTTATTTTATTTAGGTTAATGCAATTTTATCTGAATTCTAATAATCCCTCAATTTAACTAAAAAAAATAAACATCTAGTAAGATTATTAAAACTAAAAAGACATTTGAATTAACCTAATAACATATTTCTAAGGTTAGCTATATTACGCCTCTAATCGGCTATACTTAATTTTATTTTCATTATACAATCACAAATACTTATCCTTTTAGAAACCTAAAGATACATGGTATCTAAATGTGATATGCATGAAATAAAATTATCTAAGCATGTTT
>QANY01013855.1:13895-27723 GCA_003255025.1 Datisca glomerata
AAGTTTGTGCAAAGCCTGGTCATAAAGTATAGCAGTTTGCTATTATAGGTATAAAAAGAGCTCTGCAAATGCCTCACATCAGAATCAATTGACTGGTTCTTCTACTCCCTTAGCATATAGGACCACTACTCATACTGCCTTTATGGCTTCACCATCTGCCTATATTGCATCCCCAGACGCTGTCAATGACTATGCTTGATATACTGATAATGCATCAACAAATCATGTTATTGTAGATCTTGAGAATCTTTCTCTTGCACAAGAATACAATATGGAGGAGAAAAGTTTGATGTGGGTAATGGTAAGACATCACAAATTACTCATATTGCATTATTACCTTCCAAAACAAATCCTTGAAACTAAACTATCTTTTAAGAGTTCTTGAAATAAAAAAGAACTTGACTAGTATTTAAAAGTTAACACAAGATAATAAGGTATTCACAGAGTTCACGCTAATTCATGGTTTGCACAGAATTCTTATACTATAATTTACCTTTAATCTTAATTTGTTAGTTACTTCTAATAATATATTCTTATTATTTCAAATTATTTCTTTACTTTCGATTTAATTAGAGTTGTATGTACATAAAGACTTAAACATAAGAGAAAATATCTAAGATAATTCAAGAAAGACAGGATAGATATGGACGGTTATTTAAAAGCTATAAAATGAGAATTGGCATCGTACCTAATTAAGTGCATCCACACTAGAGTGAATCCATTGTCAAACGATCGAGCATCAACAGCCATAATGCGCGCGTGTATCAAAAGCGTGCTAATATTTTTAATATTTTTTGTGTTCTTTCTAATAATCATAAGGATACTTATCTTGGGCTTCCCATTGATTGGTGTAAGTCCAAGTCTTCTGTTTTTGTCTGTTTATGGAGAGAATGGAGAATACGACTTCTTTATGGAAGGCTAGCTTGCTGTCCTATGGTGGGAAGGAAATCCTTCTAAAGGCAGTCGCCCAAGCCCTTCCTAATTACATTATGGGCACTTTTAAGTTGCCTAAATATGTTTGCCAGAATTTACAAGCTGCTATTATGCATTTTTTGTGGTCTAGGGGTGAGGATTCTAAATGGATTAGTTGGTCATCTAGTCATAAATTGACACTTAGTAAGGAGGATGGTGGACTTGGTTTTAGGGATTTGGAATGTTTTAACATTTCTTTATTGGCCAAACAATCTTGGATTCTTCTTAAAAACCCTAATTATCTTTGTTTTAAGCATCTTAAGAGCTTATACTTTCCTAATTGTGATTTTATGGAGGCTAGAGAAGGTAAATCTAGTTCACGAGCTTGGAAAAGTTTATGGTTAGGTAAGGAGATTATTAAGAAATTTATTTTTTGGAAAGTGGGTAATGGTTCTTCTATTAGTATCTGGACTCATAATTGGGTTCCTGATTTTAAGGATCTTTCTTTTTGTTATTCACCTTCTTTAAACTTTGTTTCTGAGTTAATTTGCCCATATTCTTATTCTTGGAATAAACCTCTTTTAGACCCTTCTTTTCCCCCTGGATAGTTAATAGTATTTTGGCTATCACTGTACCTTCTCAGTTTTCTCTTGATTATTTAATTTGGCCAGCTAAGTTTGGTAATTTTACTGTTAAATCTTGTTATTATCTTATTCATGGTCAGCCTGTTATTGATTCTAGCATTGGTAATTGCTCTGTTGTTTCTATCAATCCTAAGATTTGAATGATTATTTGGAATGCTAATGTTCCTTCTAAAATTAAACACTTTTTGTGGAGGCTTATGCATGGTTATCATCCTACTCTTAATAACCTATTCAGAAAGCATATAGCCAGAGACCCTTACTGTCCTATGTGCTTGCAGAGTATTGAAACAGCTTAACATGTTATCTTTGGCTGCGGGTGGAGTAGTTGTTGCTGGTTTATCACTAGCTTTGGCCTTTTCACCCCCCTGAGGAAGACATCTTCCAGATTACCTGATGACAAGAGAAATTTTTTGAAATTAAAGCTCACCCAGACGCTAATAAAGATGACCTTACTGTTTTTTTCTTCTATTGCTAGGAGATTTGGAAGAAGCAGAATCAATTTGTGTTAAAAAAGAACACATGCAACCCTAAGCTAACTTCTTCAATTGCAGTAAATGGTAGCTCTGAGTTCATAGCTTCGATGAAGAAATCGTACCTTTTAGATGTCTTAACACCCCCCGATCTGTGCAAAGTGAAGGTTTCCAATCGTCCTTCATCTTGGTCTGCGAGATCCTGTGGGGGAATTTGGCTTGCTTGCGATGCGGCTCTCTCGAGTCTTTCAAATTCTTTAAGCTCTAACTGTGACTAAATAATTTGAGAGATAAGATTTTTGAATATGACTGTGAGCGTGTTAGTTTACTTTATTTATTTTAATGGAATATGTAAGAGAACGTTTTAGATATTATTGTCAAATTTTAGTTTAACATTATACTAAAATATGTTTATGAATAATGATTATTTAATTTATAATAAGATGATCAACATAAGTAATAACAAAAATATAGATTTTACCCATAGATTTTTTCGTATACACTTATTAATTTTTTGATCAAATCATTATATTATGATACGTCGTGTAGATTTTCATCAAATATTGTACATACAATTGAATCAATATAACTCCAAGCGTATTAATATGGTCTACAATTACAATATAAGATAATAATTATTATATAAAAAACTGATAATTTTCAGCTCAATAATCGAAATAGTAGTACTAAAATAAATTTCTATCAAATTTTAATCATGATATTAAGTAAAATTTAATTTATAGTTAGTCTAATATCAACAAAAAAAATCTTTCCAAAGAAACAAATTAAGAAAGAACTACATTCAAAATGAAATATTGGAGACAACTCCATAAGTCAAAGCATGTAAATATAATATATTTTGTAACATAAAATATTGGAGACAACTCCATACACATATGTTGACTGTATTTACATATGACCTGTCAAAAGATATGGACAAAACACTCGTGCATATCATAAATGTAATAACAAAATATTCACCCTTATTCACATCATCACATAGATTCATCCATGTGCACAAAAAAAAACTACTTTAGATCAATTCTCAATCCAATTACTACATCATGTATTGTTCCATGGACGATAGTCGATCTCCCATTTTCTGCTGTAGAAAAAAAAATAAGAAAGTTCAGTTTTGCAGTAAAGGAAAAAAAAGATAGTCAATTGAACAAATGGAAGATAGTAAATCAATTAAAATACTTTAGAATTTGCAAGTGCTTTCAAGCTTACTGTTTTCTTCTTACAAGGAATGTACAATGAGAAAATGAAGTTATTGATGCAAAGAATTTACATATCATAAACCTTGAAAGCAACAACTAAAAAAGAAAAAATAATGATTTTTTTCTAATAAAAAGGCAATAGTTGTAACTACTAGAAGTAACAGATTGATTTGAGATCAAGATTATGAGGTTGATTGATTACTAAACAAGGTAAAAGATTGATTTAAACCCATACAACTTGAAATGTACAATGAAAAGAAGAGGAAGCTTGGAGAAGCGATTCCCACATGATCCAATTTTCTAATTTAGAAAAAAGAAAAGCAAAGATTTTTAATACACTAATACTCATAAAAATAGAGAATATCATCTATCTAAGCAAGAATGTATGGGACCTTGTCAGTTTTTAGTTCTCAAATGTTGGGATTAAAGCTTAAAACAAGATTTTATTTTCCCTTCTTACATTTGTTAATGAACAAACAGTTAAGTAAATTAGAGAGCGGAGGAACAGATAGAGAAATGTATGACCAGAAAAATCTAGCTAAAGAATCACTTCCAGCAACAACAGAGAAACTCACAAAAATTAATAGAGAGAGAGATAGCTAAATTGAAACTTGAAGAACATCATCTATTGATACTAAATGTAAGCAGCTCAAAAGAGAAAAACATGGAAAATTGGGAACAAAACTAAATAAATCACCAACTAAATCTTAGATTGAACCTTTAAAGAAAAGAAATGAAAATACAAAATGCACCCCAACAAAAATGACAAATCCAGTTTCAATAAACTCAAAAGAGATTAAACAAAAAGAAAAAGGAAATATGATAAATGGGCATTGCAACACTCCAAATTTCTGGTAAGAGAGAGAAAGAGAGAGAGAGGTGAACAAAAAGATGAAGCCTACAACAAATAACATCTCCCCTGAATTAAAAGGAAATTAAAAGAAAGAGGAAAAATAATTACAGATTAAAAGAAATAGGAAAAATAATTTCAGATGCTTAGTTATTCTAGTTCCCCATAAATTTCAATGAGGCAATTCATCGAGCATGTAGACCTATGGAAGGTTTCAACTAAGAAGAAATGCCTGCTGACAAAGGTAGACGGCGAAGAAAGAAACACAATACCAACTATTCCCATATAGTTGGCACATATCGATGAATCTTCAGTCTTCCCTCGCACCCCACTGCCGTTGCTCCCACCTGAAGTAGTTGTGGGTCAGCCTGATGCCCCAGATCCAAGTCAAGACAATTGTGATCCTCGATCTCCACAAGTTATAACGAGCCAAAGGGTGAGTCGCATAATAATGTGCAAGCATCACAGGTATCACAGTCCAGTACAAATCTATCATCTGCACCAACCAAATTCAAAACCAAAACAAACAAACAAAGGATTATAAATTTTAGATTGGAAAGCAAGAGAAATTCAAATTTCAAAAAATGAAAAGGCCAGTTCAATCGTGATAAATAAAAGAAAATAGAGCAAATTAGGCAAGCAATACGAACCCAGTGGCTAGACTGAACTTGGCCGATGATCTAGAAGATGGCGTTAACGTTGAGAAAGAAGATGACGTTGTCCAAGAAAAATCATCGACTTTGTCTTACCTTAGGGTTCTACCCACATGAATAAATGAGAGAGAGAGAGGTACTATTTTCATGGCTCGAGGAGTGAAACTCGTGAGGTAGAAGGGTGAAATTTGCTCGGAATGAACATACCCCTGGATTTAGAGGGGTATTGAGGGTATTTTGAACATTCCAGCAATCTTTTAGCCTTAAAGAAATATCAGACCAAATAAGGGCATGTTGTAAATACCCTCATATTCCTAACATACCCCCATAATAAACAGGTCCTTAGGGTTTGTTGCACGAAACATGGAGGGAGACTTTAATTTACTACTCAGGTTTTCGAGTCTGGGCTCATTCAGTGACCCATTGTGAGATTTTGGCAACCAAAGCTGTTGTGAGTTGGGTTGTATCTTTAGCACGGTCTAGTGGGTTCATTACTTTTGATTTTAAACAAGTTATTTCCTTGGATTAAATCCAAGTATTGTCTGAATTGGAGAATTTTGTGCCTCATTGAAGAAATCCATAACCTTATTTTTGCTTCTAATTTATCTTTTGAACTTGTTTGGGTTAGTAGAGAATTTAATGCTATTGTTGATGTTGTTACTAAGAACAGTCTAGGTCAGGATAGTATGTTGTTTTCTAATTATCACTCATTTAGCTTTATTTCTAGGTTATGTGACTCTAAGAAACATCTTGTATTGACTGGTTTAAACCTCCGTAACTTTTTATTTTTTATATATTGGTTCTGGTTTTGCTAAAAAATGAGAAATTTTTTGCACAATCATGTCCACATATTTTTCTTCTAAATCCTAAAATGTCCCCTAAAAGTAAACATGTCCCATTCTTATTCGTTGTTAGTATTGTTTTCACCAATGCCTTAAATTATGATCATTTGATACATCTAAACAATCATAAACCTAATGAATATAACTTTTGGTTTGAAACAATAATAATTTTTCAAGTGAAACAAAACCATTTTTACAAGTGAAACAACACCATTTTTTAACAATAAAACAATACTACTTTTTTAAGTAGAGAATATATATTGTTATGATGGAAGGAAATAAATAATATATAATTGTATAAATATAGTTACACAAAATTCACAAACGAAAAATTAATTTTACAATATAAACGAAAAACGGAAGATCAAAGTTTAAAATAAAATATGAAATAAATAACTTAATTCTAATGACATCATTTTTTCTTTTAATTTTTGAGAGAATATTTTTATTGTACACTATTAAATTCTTTTCCTACAAACATACATGATGTGCTACGACATGGTCGAAGCAAGTTATTTTGATTTTATTCAAATAAATTGAAAACAAATAGTATAGTGTTATATATCTCTATTCAGTTCACATAAACACACATCATTATAGGTAATAATCACAACTAAAACTATAATATGTTTAATTACACATGCTTCACGCATGTGTATTGACTAGTATATACAAAAGGAATGAAGCAAACAGAGGAGGGAATTGGTCGAACTTGAACTCTGGGGAACGAAGCGACTGTTCACTTAAGGCAGAATTTCAACCTATTTTTGATGGGTATCATCATCTTTGATTCTTTACCTCTAATCATGTCTTTCTATTTTTCTTGTACAAGGGTTGAGAATGAAGCCTTTTATGTTTTCGTGGTTTTCTTTTTATTAGATTAATTCCTTACATGTGTTCCTCAATGTTTATGGATCTAACTACTTTAGATAATTGAATTGATATTTCTTTCCTCATTGATATCAAGTATTTTTGTAGTTAAAAATTGGTTTGATTTATCTATGCTTGGAACCCTAAGGATTAACATGCTATCTTTGATGCTCTAATTTTCATCAAATCGATACATTGAACGCTTATGTCCACAATCAATTGAAGCAAAGTAGATCATATTTAAGATTAATTTAATTAGGTTGAATTATTATATTTAAGAGTTGACATAGATTGATTTCGAGTTGTCACTCTAAAATTTCAGAATTAACTGGTAATTAGAGAATTTCTAGTAATTTTAATCACTTAAAATCTTTTTAAATTGGTTGTTCACTTTATCTTATTTATTAATTTCAATATTTCAAATTTGTTTTTGTTTGAACTAATTTAGAACTTTAATTCTCTTACATTGAGTTAAGCTTTCTTAATTCTACAAGTCCTTGTAGGTTTGAACTTGTAGCTTATTTCCTATATTAAACTATATTCGTGCGCTTCAAAGTACAATTAAAATTTATAGCATATTAATCAGGTACTAAACCTAGTGTAAGTCACTCTATGTGATAGAGTTAATGTACTATAGTATTTCTTAGCAAAGTGTGTAGATTCACTAGACTGTAAAAATAAGCATTATTATTTGACAATTAGCTTTACATCGTTCCTGATAATAAAATGTCATCTACCTAAAGCACAAAGAAAACTATTATATTTATTTTCTTTTTGTACTCGCATGATTCATTATGTCCTTGATCAAACTCAAAATATTGATTCCATGATCAAATAATGCTCCAAGTCATTAATGCATGCTTAAGTACACAAGTAGACTAATGCATCCTTTATTACATAATTGATGGCCTTGAGAAAAAAATCTAAAAGATTGAGCTATAAAGATGTTCATTCATGATCGACATAAGATAGCTTTCTTGATATCCATTTGCGATAACTCGTAAATGAGATGAGCTACAATAGATACAATATATCCATAGACATAAGAAGTTATTTTTTGAAAATTTCTACTATACTCAATATCCTCTCTGAGTATACCATTTTACACTAAGTCTAGCCTTGAACGTCTTGACCTTCTCGCTTTTGCTTGCATATCTCTTGCATCTAATCCGTTGGACACTACTACGCCTAATTCTTCTGACCTTCTATCTATGACTCGCTTTGCTTGCAAATCTCTGGCACACAATCCTCTCGAACCTTCTACAAGCTTTTATTCTCCATTAGATGTAATGGAATTATTTCGGCTTTCATTACTCGAAGCTAATGATTTACTTTGCATCATTTACAACTTATATGTATTTATTGGGATTTGAGTCATGTTCATCTTGGATGGACTTAAAAGTTTCTTTCTCGAACATGAATCTCTCAGCTGGTCGTGTTCCCCTCCCAATACGACATAATGATTTGGATTGAGCTCATATTTTACCATGATTACTATGTCAGACTCTCCTAAGAACATGCATTTCTCATAAGCATGAGAAATATTCCCGCTACAATAAAGTTGTGTTGTACTGGGAAGCACTTCATTGTTATTCTCTTAATTTACTAGATCGCATTAACTTCAAGACTTATTTTTTACCAACTAGAATGTGTGGCATAAACGTTATTGGTAATTCTTAGACGGTTGATTCTAGATGTTCATTTTAAAATGTAGTCTTCTTCTGAGAATACTATGTTTGTACTTACTAACACTTCTCCATTCTCACTACTATAAAATAAATAACCCACATTTCATTTTTGCATAGCCTATAAATGAGTGCCCTTTTGATATGCCATCTAGCTTAGTAATATTCTCTTTTAGCAAGTGTTCTAGACACACACATGTATGAAATTGATGAAAACTTGGTTTACAATCTTTTCATAATTCTTGTGGTATTTCTGGTATTGCCCTAAATAATGTTATATTCAAAGTTCATTATTTACAAAGCTAATTCTAAAAAAGAAAATAGGTCACTTAAATAAACATAAATCTCATCATGTTCGAAAGATATTAGCTTCTCGGTTTCCTAGAACTGTCAAAGAAAATTACGAATGTGATTAGTGATTCTAGAGTTTACACACCAAGATATAGGATTAGTCATTGTTCACTTCTTAATGAGATGCATGTTTCAACTCTTTATAGTTAAGAAAACCGTTTAGCTGGTTTTCTAGTATCCAATCTTCCCATAATAGAAGCACTTTGCGTTAGAGCTTGCTCCCTCTTTCTTACTTCGACCCAACTCTGTTTAGAGATATTTATCTTCTTCGTCTCATTGGACTAAGCCTAAACCCAAAAGAAGAATTGTACTAGGTCACGTTTAACAAACTGCATCTTTTAAATTCTCTTAGACATCTAGAATTCCTAGTCCAGTTTGACTCGATTAAACATTTATGCATGTGCTATAGTTTGATCATGAACTGATATGAGGAATCTACTTAGGTTTACAAGACTACATCGATATAGGTTTCCCTATAAATTTGGCTATACGAATCTCTATCTCGTTAAAAGACCGACAACCTTAAGGATATGGTCCTTAACAATAGTTTCATTCACCATCCTAGTGTTGAACAATGCCCTATTCAAATATCTCACTAGAGATTGATAATTATATCAGTTTCCATTAAGAATAAATTTTCTATTTTTCCAACATATTGGTCAAGAAGGCCCATATGTAGCATAGATCTAAAACATAATCTATCTCTGTAGCCGGTAATAATTTGTATTCTCCTGAGTAGAACTCTAAGAAAGATCTAGAGTAAAGTTAATTAGGAAATTACTTTCTTGTTTTGGCAATTAGATTAAAGTCCTAGTTAATATCCATTAATGTCCACAATATTTTCAATCAATTGTAGATGTAATAGGGCTAATGGACAAAATGTTTACTTACTGAAAGACAACAAAAATTTCCATTAAAAATAGGCACATTCTAATTTAGGCATACATATTAAAACATGACAGCAAAACTAAAAAAATAGTCATGCGAAAAGTACGCAATGATATCTCAGCAATCATAAACATACGTTGCTTAGGCAGAATGCACATTTAAAGCCAGGTCAGATATCCAATCAAATTAATCACTAATTTGTTATTAATACCAAGAATTCCACTAATAATGTATTAATAGGTAATAATTAACTAACGTTATACTTTGACCTCTCGAAATGAGTACTAAGAACTACTTAAGCATGATATTATAGAAACGAATCAAGTGTAAAACATTATTTTACCTTCATGCTTGTATCAAGTGGATGACTCCTGCATAGGCAGATTGTTCCTAGTTATTTACTTATCAAGGTGATTTTCATGAAGATCATACTTGTAATATTTGATCGTTCAGATACCCTCCTTTAGAGAGCTTCTAAGATTGAAGACGAGATGCCCTAACACCTAACTAAGATCATACTTTATTTGTTAAAATATGTGAATTTTTGTAACCGTGAGTTACTAAGTTTCATTAGGTAATTATCCAACCTAATCATTAGTAACTTACCTTGATTAGTCAAGCATTTATTATTATTGTTATTTTATTTAGGTTAATGCAATTTTATCTGAATTCTAATAATCCCTCAATTTAACTAAAAAAAATAAACATCTAGTAAGATTATTAAAACTAAAAAGACATTTGAATTAACCTAATAACATATTTCTAAGGTTAGCTATATTACGCCTCTAATCGGCTATACTTAATTTTATCTTCATTATACAATCACAAATACTTATCCTTTTAGAAACCTAAAGATACATGGTATCTAAATGTGATATGCATGAAATAAAATTATCTAAGCATGTTTGGGCCTAAAACATAACATTATGCAATCACAAACACTTATCATTTTGTAAGCCTAAAGGAACTTGGTATCTTAAAAAAGTGATCTGCATAAAATAAAATTTCTAAATAGGCTTGGGCATAAAACAATACTTAAAGCAATAGCGCACAAAAGATAAATATCAAAAGTATCTTAAGAAATAACCCTAGTTTGTATAAACAAATCCTATCTTAATTTTGAAATTTGAAAGTTAAAAAATCTTCAAGTTAGGTTGAGACATGATTCTCTGCCCATAACCATCTATTGTCGGCGTGTCATCACGTCCACCATTGACCACCATGGCCTATTGAATCACGAGGTTCATTCTGTAGGAATGAACCAAATCGTGAATAAAATTTACCATGAAACGTTGAAATTTATCTTTTTCATGAAATATGTAATTTTTAGGCTTTGAGTTTTCTTTTTATGGGCTTTTGAATCGACCACCTACTGTGCAATGACGGCAACGTCATTGCCATTGTCTGTCGTTATCGTGTGTAGAGGCAGTTACATCATGCTTGTGCCTCCTGAATTCTTAGTATGGCCTCTCTATTACTGTATTACTTTGACTCTACATCTTATTCAAATTTTTACATCATAAAAATATGACTTTCTTAAAAAAATATCAAAAGAACTATAAACAATTAAATTACGAATCTGAGGAAAAAAATATTTTCATAACTTGTCTCTCCAATAACGTAATAACAGAAAAATACATATGAATATCTAATGGTTGATCAATGAAGATTAAACCAAAATAATCCTACAAAAAAATTTTAAGGTTCTATGAATTTAACTATTCATAAAGATATGTTCTAGCAATATGCATCTAACGAATAATTGTAGAACGGGGATCTGATACCGATTCAAGGGATTAAATATAGCAAAAACTATCTTGATATTAAAATTTATATGTTAAACAATATAATCTATGTTAAGAATGAATTTAAAGATAATACATTTGACGCATAAATATGAAAAATCAAAACTTTTTCAGGTCATGACTCGATCCTCTATGTGCACGAGCTGGTCTATGTGCCAAAACCCTGAGGAGCCATCGACCGCCATTTGCATCACCACCGTGTTCACCACTCCCATGTCTGCCATACTACCATGTCATATGTGTATCAACATTTTATGATCTTCTTCGTTATTCCTTGGATCGTGAACCGTCAATGAGTGTGTAAGCACTCAAGAAATATCTTTTTTCTACTCTCAAATTTTCAGCTATAGAGATAGAGTGTCTCTCTAGGGTTTTCTTTTTTCTCAACTAATGGTGATAAAAGGCTGACCTTGATGTAAAATAGTTAGAAGAATTATTTATAGAACAGCTTGAAAAGAAATAAAGTAAGAGAGGTTCAAGGAAAATAGCATAACTTTTCACTCGAGTATCAGATTTAGGCATTGTCAGGCTTTCCAAAAGTGTGTTTTCTATATTTTACTAGGGTGACACCCTGTCTTTGGCTACAACGTCAAACTTACAAGGTCAAATTCCATCGTTTAGGGTTCTATTTTCACATGTTTCATGTTTTTTTCATAATTTTAGGGGGCTTTTGTAATTTCTTAATATTTTGTTATTATGATTTGTTTAGTTTGATATTAGAAGTAACCTCATAGATATTTTAATAAAGCTTTTGATAATAAATAATTTGGTTTGTTTTCTCTGGTGCATTCCAGTGAGTTTACGTCTATTCGAGCGTCATTCGAGCAAACACTCGTTCGTATGTTTATGAACAAGATCATTTATTTTCTTTCTTCACGTTATGTTCTGCATTAGACCTAGTTGTTTATTAGGATTGAGAGATTAACCCTATCTTAGAAATATTTCTTTAACTAAAATCAATTAAGTTAATAATTCTCATTACTAACAATAGCACCGAGTGGTTGACTAGTAGATATTCATGACGTGCCTATTAATTACTTGTCATAGCAATATCTATAATCTATAAGCTAGCTCGGGAACCATATGAATAAAAATATTCATTGCTAAATGATTAATAAACTTTGAACAAACCCGTGATCATAGTTATTAACTAATTAATGACAATTAATAGCACTCAAACAATTATAATTAAACTATAATCATATTTTATATTACGATGTAATTATCCTCGACCTATTATTCATTATATGTTTCTCCTCCAGAATATAATACTTTCTATAATTAGATAAAGTAGTATTTAACTAATATATACACATTTTGTTCATTGAGTTCTGAATCTCGTTCCACTGGTCAACTATGATAATTTATGTACTTGATTCCTCATGTAAAATTATCAAAGCTCTAATTAAACTAGTAGAGATAACAAGAACTTAGATTTCTATGATTACATAAATCAATTTTGTCAATGGTTACTATGTCACTTACTTAAAATTGTCTATCGACTTTATTATGAAGAATCTATGCATCTTCACTATCCAACAACTCAGTCATCTAGACTACAAATATATTGACTCATAGAATCTCAATCATAGTAGATCAAAACAAACTAAGTCACTAAATATGAGTTCACAATTCTCTCAAGATTAAGAGCATTCATAATATAATAACAATGAGTTATCATTTTCTTAAGATGACATTTTTACTGAAAATCAAACTCATTAGTCTTTTCAATACTTTTGAAATGCATGGGTACATTAACTAGGTACTCCACCTAGTGACTAAGATGAGCCACTCTAAATGACATATTTAATGTATCACAATCTTTCTTAGCAAAATATTTAGTTTCATTAGACTAGAAAAATAAGAATTTTCAAGACTTAAAATATTCTTGGTTAAATACATTGATCATATGAGTTAAACTCTATAGGACTCATAAACTAAGTACTACTAAACTTGTGGACATTTTGCAAGAATGTGTTCATGTAATATAAGAATACATGTTTATTAAAATTCAAAAATAATATCAAGATAATCATAGAATTATGGTGCTTTTAAAACGTAATAATAACATGAACAACAAAATGCGTATTTATCCCCATTTATGCTGAGGGGGATGATAAGACAAAGATTATTGAACCATCTCATCCATAAATATTTCACCAAACAAGACCAGAGAATAGCAGTTTAACCAACTTAGTTGAACAAGTTAAGTTATTAATCTATAATAACTAGTTAGTAACAAATTGACCATAAAATATGTTGCTAACTCTTCTAATGTACTTGTAGTATCTCTTCCGATACATACCATAACTATGTCCTCATCTCAAGTAATGAAGGAAATATTCATTCTTCAATTCTATACTGCTGCTAGAACTAAGATTCTTTGAAATCTTTGAAATGAGAAGAAGACGATGTGAAATGGGGGAATAAGATACATGTGCCATATGTGTGTCCCTATGAAAGTGATCATAGTCATCACACTAAGATCCGTTAGAAGTCCATGTAAGCTTGCCGAGCAAGTTGATTAACTTAAACTAATTTAAGTTAGTTCTAGTTAGCTTCGGTTGAGTTAGTTATAGTTAGTCTAGTTAGTTTACTCTCTCACTCTCTCTCTCTCTCTCTCTCTATATATATATAT